>JAWZYT010001452.1:0-87500 GCA_034508575.1 Petrolisthes manimaculis | reverse complement strand
CCAGTGAACAGTGTGCTATGTTGGGTGGTGTAGTCATTCCCTCATGTGTTATGGGCTTATGAGTTACTCGAGATATAGTGCAACAACAGCCTACCAGCTCAGTACTGACACACACACACATACAACAGCAACACCAGCAGTAGCCAGTAAGTGTGTGTGTGTGTCTGTGTGTGTGTGTGTTTTCTTCCCCCGTGGTACACATCATTGAAGTGGGGTAATATTTATTTATTTTATTTCAGAGATTGTTTATATTATTATTATTATTTACGCCAATGCTAATTTTATACCATTGCATTATCTTCTTTTGTGTATGTGTGTGTGTGTATGTGTGTTGTTGTTGTTATTATTTACCTCCCCCGTGGTAAACATTGAAGTGGGGAAAAAAATATTCTAGAGATTTCTTTATATTATCAGTATTATTTTATTTAGGAATCGTTGTATTATCTTCTTTATGTGTGTGTGTTCTTCCGTGACGCACATATTGAAGTAGGGTAAAAATTATTATTCTCTAGGTTTGTTTATATTATTTAACCACACCTGCTGTTGTACCTAACTTACTACTTCACTTCACCTGCCTTTATCTCACACTCAATCTCTATCTCTTCATACACACACACACTCTATCTCTATCTCGTCATACACACACACACTCTATCTCTATCTCGTCATACACACACACACACACTCTATCTCTATATCTTCATACACACACACACTCTATCTCTATATCTTCATACACACACTCTTCTTCACAAACACATACTATCTATCTCTTCACACACACTCTTCTCAAACACATACTATTTATCTCTTCACACACACACACAATATATCTTCACAAACAAACACACACACTCTCTCTCTCCACGCACAGCCTAAGATTATTTCATTGAGTCTTATATCAGATGTGGAAATTTCTTTTTGCATGTCTCACTGGAACACTCACTCTCACTCCCTCTCTCCATAATGCACACATACATACATACATACATACAGTGGCCTCATTTTCTATGTTTACACTGCCATTGGGATTTATTACACACATACACCCACTCTCTCTCTCTCATAGCATGTGGTTCATCCCGTTTACTGTTTATACCGACACGTTAGCATGAAAAAATGATTGGTCAACTTACGACAATTTAGCTGCAGGGAGCTAAACCAACTGATGTGTATGTGTGTGTTTATTTGGTAATAATCAAGCGTTTGTCCATAGTGCAGAATTCAATGTTTTATAGTGTGTTTTGAACTACTTTATTGTTCACAACAGTGGCAAATTAATGTTTTGATAGATATCACCCGAAAGCACCTAATTTTCGCCATATTTGAACTTGATTAGATATAGCTACGCCAATCATTTCCCAAATTCCCAGTTACATCGCGACGTCACTCTACTGTAGGTGCGCTGCCGAGTGACCATGAAACTATATTTACCTTCGTAGTACCATAGTTTAATTAAGGACCCTGTGATCGTGTAAGTTTGAAAATTGGAGGCTTCTGATTCCTCCTGATCGTGCCACCAAACAAGCTCCTTCCATATAGGTGGCAGTGTTTGAAGTACTGTACTCATTTACCTCCAACTTTTATAGTACACAACCCTTAGGTAATTTGATTTAAGGGACTCAATGAGTGATGTAGTCAGAAAATTTAAGGTAAATTAGTCCTTCTGATATTTCCACGAAACACACGCCTACGTTAAAGAAGTTCGTTTTGTGGAACAGGAATGTCAAGAATAATCAGAAGCCTTCACTTAAGAAACATGTAAAGTCACGAGCAATAATAAGCTTTGGTTGAAGCTTTGAATAGTCCACCAACGAGTGCTCGTGACTGTACAGTACCATCTGTCACTTTCTAGCTGATATTATTAGGGCCAATGTGACAGGTGGTAAATGACGAGTAGTTAGATCTCGCACTACACCCACTCTACACTGTAACCTGTTATTATAGACTAAATTGAAGTTGTTGGTTGACCTATTTATGGTGTGAAGGATTATAGTATTTACAGTGAAAAAAGGGTTAGGCTAACCAAGGGGAGATTTTCTCCAAACCAAGCCTATAGAGGAAACAGGCTCCTTCAGTGGTACTAATAGGGACACTGCAGAAGTTTTTCAGTTTACCTAAACAATAATCTCCCCTTAAATTTTCTTTTTGTTCTCCGTATGGAATGAAAGGCTAGTTACTCCTACTCATTAGTGATTATCCTAGCCTACATCAGCCCAAGATCAAGAGATGAATGTCTGCGTGTGTGTGTTTGTGTGTACCAAGTGACTATGATTAGCAAAATAACAACCATACTAATAATGTTGTATTGCAATTATGCTATGTAGTGTTATATTTTCTATAATATTATGTTGTAGGCCTAATCTAAACCTACGAAAATAACATCATCAGCGTGTGTACGAATTCTTGTGACCAATGAATAGTATACAGTATAGTTTACATAGATTACATAGTCATACATCACTTGTACCGTAGTAGTAGTAGTGGCGCCAGAATCCAGCCCCACATGACAAGCAGACCGTGACGTCACTGATGTCTCACATACACTTACCTTCCTACTTACAAACATGCTTACTGTCCTACTTACCAACATGCTTACCTTCCTATTTACCAACATGCTTACCTTCCTACTTACCCGTCTTACCGTCCGACTTACCAAACTACATACGGTACCTGACTAGGCCTATATATATTTAGGGACCCTGTGATCATAATTATATGGGAATTGAAGTGATTCTGATTTCTCCTGACCACGCAAAGAAACAAACAAGCTCCTTCCATATAGGCTAGGTGTGTGTGTGTGCGTGTTTCAACTCTCGTGGCAATATTTGAAGGACTCGTTTACCTCCAATTTTCTGACTGCATCACACACAAGGTCCTTTAATTAATCACCAATAAAGCCAAGATATACGCATATATTTTCTTCAGGTGACCCACTGAATGTCGTAGTAAAGTTGTTGGTTCCTCCTAACTATACCATAAAACAGATAGGCTACTGATTCCTCCTAACTAAGCCTATATATAAAAAACAAAAAACAAAAAAACAGATAGACTACTGATTCATCCTAACTAAACCATAAAACAGACAGACCCTTAATTAATTACTGGCACTATAGGGAATCCGTCTGTTTAACAATAACATAGTTTAAACAAAAGGAATGATAAATCTTCCAATCCACCAACAAAATAATTATTATGAATGTTTGATATCGTATCTAGGAATATCCGGTATACCAGTTTGCTACTCCCTGTGTGTGCTGTAATCAGAAAATGTGAGATAATAGTAATATGTCCTTCAAATATTACCACGAAACACACACACCTATAGCCTAATGGAAGGAGCTTATTTTGTGGCATAGGCTAGTCGAGAGTAACCTAATCAAAAGTCACCACCAAGTTTCATACACGATCACAGGGTCTTAAATCTCACCAGCACTTTTATTAATACTATACGATCTGCATCATTACTAACTGTGGGCTATACTGGCTCGATCCCTTCAAGGTAAATTTGGGTTTGCGCGCACTGAGCTCTATGGAGGAGAGACATTGTAGCCTACTCTGTGATGCTGTGATTTCAGGCGGACCTTTTGAACCCCTGGTATGGTTGTCACTGTGGTGTAGTAACTATTACATTCACTCGGGTTATTTGTTTCTTAAGTACTATATAAGTGGTGTATGGTATCCTTTTAACAAAATATTCTTTTAAGTGTTAAGTTTTAACGAGTATCAAAGTGCAACTTGTCTACGATTGGGTTATTTATTTATATCAATTGTAGCTGGAATAGATTTTCTTATGTGGTCGCTCGATTAAATTTTTATCCTCATTCTTTATTCAATTTAGCAACTGATAAAGATGATGTACGGGACGGGAGGGAGGAGAACGTACAGTAGCTCCCAAAACTATCGTTAAGGGGGTGCAGGAGTAGTGGGACAGGCTTGGGAGGGTGGGGGGGTGCGGGAATAGGGGACAGGCTTTCTACCCACCCCCAAACTAGGCTACACATGGCCCAGGTATACCTGTATACCTGGGCCATGAGGCTACATACATCGTCCATTGTATCAGAATGTATAGCACTTTATTATAACGATAATTTTGGGAGCTACTGTACTCGTGATCCATAATATGTATTCAGGCTTGTTTCGAATAGCTTGATTTAGTATTAAGCAATCTCAAGCAAATATGAAACAGGATAAACTTTTGTAATTGGTTCACTAGTATGACAATGCTTCGAAACTTCAACAAGACCTGGATACAAATTTTGGATTGCGAGTGTAGTCCTACATGTAGGCTTTAACAAATGATTTGTATGTGAGAGATTTCATTGATGCATGACGTATTTTTCAGGATAATGTTGTAATTATTAATAAGATAACCACTGCAGTTATGAGTGTAGTGAGTTTATAATTATAGTATGCCTGGACTTTTCTTCATCTAATACCGGATATTCGAGAATTCCATGGAGGTATTGTAGTAATATGATACATCCATGCAGAATTCCTGGGGTTCCAATATGGCCGCCACTACGCCAGCGCCGTCCTGGTGGACTATCAACAAACTTTGTTTAGTAAATTGGCACTCGACACAATTCCCCTCCAGTCATAATAACACTTGGGCTGTAGCGATGAAACTAAACATAGGATATTTCTAAATATAGTCTCATTGCCTTTCACACCTCATTTTCCCTCACGTAGGAATTTTATATAAAGTCTCATTGCCTTTCCCAGCTCAATTATACCAATAGATTTAGTAGTCTGACCTAACTAACCATAAGATTTCCTTAAAAAATAGTATAATTGCTTTTATCAGCACATTTTACCTGTTGAGTTGTCTAACCTAACTAACAACAGGATTTCCTTAAAAATAGAATAATTGCCTTTACCAGCACAATTTACCCTACACTGACATAACGTAACCTAACCAGGATTCCAGCCAGTATACATAATATAGTTCATAATGTGTACGGTACCGAGTATTGTTTTTGTTGGTATGGCCGTCGCACCCCAACTGGCCTCAGACACACACACAGACAGAGAGTAAAATGCTCTATGCAGTTTATATTATACAAAAAGTTCTCCCAACCTTTTCCAGATTTTTTATGTCAGGACAGTAAATATACGTAGGCTGGTCTATAATCCATACCAACTCACTGAGCAAACATTACTCACTCTATCACTGGGTTCTATGTTGTGATGTAATAACAATGTTTTATAAGAAGGTAATACATTATAAGACGGTAATAATGTTTGTTGTTTTAGGAGGTAATTTACTTTTGTGACATTGGAGTGCTATGGTTCCTCCAAAGTATGCCAGGAAACAGGACCAAATGAAGAAAAATAATTAAAATTAACCAAATAACATGAGTAAAAAACTTTGATGTTTGTACATTTAGTTACAAAGGTGGTTTCTGGATGACAGGTTCGAAAAGTGTGTAGCCTCGTGATGGTTTAGGTGGGCTGTCGTCCAGAAATTAAACGCCTGCATGCTTCACATCTCTGGTTTCGATTCAAATGGGCTAGAGACAATGGTATCAGACTGTACCTACCTTCTAGTCCCCTGAGGTTACTTTAAGGAGTGCCCCTGTGATCGTGTATGATATTGAAGGCTTCTGATTCCTCCTGACCATGCCATGAAACAAACAAAACAAGCTCCTTCCTTAATTAATCAAGTGTGTGTGTTTGTCTTTCGTGGCAATATTAGGACTCGCTAGTATATGATAATTGGAGGCTTCTGATTCATCCTGACTATGCCACGAGACAAACAAACAAGCTCCTTCCATATTTGTAGGACTCGTTTATGTCCATTTTTTTTATTTACTACATCACAGGGTCCCTTAATGTATGAAAATTTGAGGCTTCTGACTTTTCCTGACAAGGCTATGCCACGAAACAAACAAACAAGAAACCTCCTTTCATGTCGGTGTGTGTGTGTTTGTGTTTCGTGGCAATGTTTGAAGTACTCGTTTACCTTCAATTTTCTGACTACATCACACACAGGGTCCCTTCATAGGTAAGGCTATACTGACCCACTTTCCTCTCCCCTGCCTCTTTCCTTCCCTCTCCCTTTCATACTCCCACTTCCACTCCCTTTCATCATCTCCCTCTTCCTTTCCCTCCATTACCTCCTCTCCCCTTTCCTTTCCCTTTTCCCTTTCATTCTCTCTTCCTCTCCTTTACCTTTCCCTACCTCACCCATGGAGGTAGAATAATATTCTACCTCCATGCCTTCACCTCCCCGCCCCTCTTATCTTTCCTTCCATCCCCTCCCCTCCCGTCCTTACCTTACCTTTCCCTCCCTCCTTTCCTTATCCTTACCTTTCCCTCCCTCCCCTCCTTTCCCTACCTTCCCCTCCTTTCCCTACCTTTCCCTCCTTTCCCTACCTTTCCCTCCCTTTCCCTCCCTCCCATTCTTTCCTTACCTTTCCCTCCCTCCCATCCTTACCTTTCCTCCTCACCGCCACCCCCTTGCTGTTCCGCCCATCTTTCCCCCAACGGCCCCAATGAGACCAGCCCTCAAAAACTGGTCACGTGGGCAGTAGGGGGGGAGGAGGAGGGGGAGAGAATGCGGGATTGGGGGAGGGAGGGAGGGGGCTTTACGTTAACTCAAGGGACAGGTTTGAATGGAAGGAAGGAAGTAAGGACCTGTGATCGTGTAGGCTATGAGAATTGGAGGCTTCTGCTTCCTCCTGATTAGCCTATGCCACGAAACAAGCCCCATCCATATAGGTGTGTGTGTTTCGTGCCAATATTTGAAGGACTCGTTTACCTCCAATTTTGTTACTACATCACACACACACAGGGTCCCTTAATTAAGGGGGTAGTATCCTTTTGGTACATTGGAGTGGCTTCATTCCTCTAAAGTATGCCAGGAAACAGGACCACATGGGAAAATATAATGGTATCCTGTTGCTTGGAATAGTTTGGAGGAATCAGTTGTCCCAGATTTACCAGCACTATACAGAACTATATTCCTTTAATGAAGCAACAAACAGGCCACTTATAGTATTTGGGTTCAATTAGGTCTTGTTTCCTGGCATACCTTGGAAGAATTGGGGCACTCTGATGTATGTATAGTACGTGAAGGTGTGTGTGGGCTACATGACATTGTGTGTGTTCTGTCTACATGACATTGTGTGTGTGTTTTCTCCACATGGCATAGTGGGTGTGTGTTTGTTCTCTATATGACATTGTGTGTGTTTTCTTTCAGCGCGTGTGTGTTCTCTTTACATGATATTGTGTGTGTAATCGACCGGTTGGGTGACCTGTTGGGGGAGGGGGGGAGGAGAGGAGAGTTGAATCATACTCAAACACACACACGCACGCTTTACCATCTAAGAGTACCACGTGTTTCTTGGTTTATCTGTACTGCATGTGTCACCTCTACACTCACTCACACACACACACACTTCACCCCCTTTTGTGTAGAATGGAGTGGCCTAACAGATAACAGACGATTTATACTCAGTACAGATATGGGACAGCCTTCCAACGATAGTAAAAATTATTATTGTCGTCATCCCATATAAGCCTAATAGTAATAGATAACCAAGTACTAGAATGCAGTTGGTGATATAATATACTTGATGACATAATATAGTTCATGACACATACAATAGTTATAACATCAGCCAGCTAGCTATATATTTTTCTTATCTTCTACAACCAGTGGTCATTTTGCTGATGGTGTTGCTTGCATCTTGTTGTTGATGTTGGGCAGCTTCATGGGTCCCTAACTGCCTCTGTCCTGGGGAATGTTGTGATCTCCAAACAGGCTGAAATATACACCCAACAGACGAAGTAGGCTAACACAAATATGTAATAATAATAGAAAAGAATAATCATGGTTGTAATAATTATAATAATAGAGTAGAAGGCAAAGTCATAGAAGACATAGATAATGCATTTCTTTCTTATTACATACACTTATCTTAAATAACTTAGTCTTCACATGTTAATAAAAAAAACTATAATTTCATTGTCAGCCTACTATTAATATAGAATAGTAAATAATATATAATAATGTTGTAATATAGAATAGTAAAAGATAACCAAATAATAGTAATTTGCTATATCACCCCTAACAATACTAATAAAAATATTATATAAATATTAATAGTACCGTAATATAATAGCAACAGAAACCCAGTAGCCTAATAGAACCCATGTCTGGAGGTCAATATATTTGTTTGTATGAAGGAGTATAAATATGGTACGGTAACTATCATATTTATATACAAACACATAATGTACAGTATAAGGAAAGGAAATGTACGAGTTATCAGAATGCTGTTATTTTTTTCATCATACACCATTACAGGTCTATAGCGTAGGTAGTTTTAATCTCCAACTAGGCTATAGGCTATAGAAGGCAAGGTAAATAATTATAGGCTACAGTTGAAATTCTCATGGACTATCTCAAGAGGTTGTAATATCTTCATTATCATATATATATACAGAGTGTCTCACGAGTTGTGGCGGAACTGCAGGGAAATGAAAGTTTATGCAAATCTAAACAAGTTATTCTCCATAAATATGTGTGTTTTAAGAACTTGACCAGTAAAATAATACGGCAGATGTGGTTGGATATCTATGTTGACACTACATAACCCATACATAAATAACAACACCTGTATCAAAGTCCACTCATTTTATCCTTTCCTTTATATTGTAGCTGCGAACAAAAAGTTACACACACACTCTCTCTCTCATATTTTTCTCCTCACTGTAAGCGTGCCACTCAGCTTCAGCAGGTATACATACAGCTACTGACTGAGATTAGCCCATTCTTCACCTATCGATTCATGTGTGGTGTGGTAGGGTAGGAGTGGGCTGTGATGATGGGGTAGGGTTGGAGTGGGCTGTGGGGATGGGGTAAGGTAAGGTAGGGGTGGGCTGTGGTGATGGGGTAGGGTAGGGTAGGGGTGGGCTGGGCTGGGCTGGAGTAGGATAGAGTTGTTTAAACAGGTAATGAAGCTGTTATATCACCCTGGCTATTGTGAAGTAGCCTAGTCTCTTATTGCCTGCAAGTTGAATACCGCTGAGGGGTGTATGAAAATTGTAGGCGTCAGTGATTCCTCCTGACCACCAGGCTACGAAACGAGCTACTTCCATATAATTTTGTGTGTGTGTGTGTGTTTCGTAGCAATGTTTAAAGGATTTGTTTATATCCCTGACTACATCACACACAGGGTCCTATAATTGTGTGTGTTTCGTAGCAATGTTTGAAGGACTCGTTTATCTCCAATTATCTAAGTACGTGACACACAGGGTCCCTTAACTGTGGGAATTAGATAAGTTATATAAGTGTGTTTGGATGTGGTTGTTTTTGTGTAAAGATATATAAAAAAATGTTACGGTTTTTATTCTTATTGTACAGTTTTAGTGAATTTTATGAATGTGGGTGTGTTAAGGGGTTGTATATTATAACTAAATGTCTTGGTGTTGTTGTTGTGAAGGTAAATGGTACATACATAAATTGTACTGGTTGTATTATTATTTTAGTGGATTATGTGTGTGTGTGTGTGAAGGGATGGTATATTATAGCCATACGTGTGTGTGTGTGTGTGTGTGTGTGTGTATAGTTCTGAAATCGACCAGTAGGTGACCTGTTGGAGAGGGTGACTAAGTATAATTACACGTATGAGCGCACACATACACACACACACACGGGATAGTTTGTGTGTGTACCGTATATAAAAGATCACTCACGTATCCCTGCACACGTACACTTCTCCATACACCTACACACACACTTCTGCATACCACACACACACTTTTCCATACCACACACACACATATACCCATTGTCACCCATACTTCCATTTACACACGTGTACACCCACACCCACTTATACCCATCTATACACTCATACCTACACCCACTTACACCCATTTACTCACCCACACCTACACCCACTTACTCACCCACACGTACACCCACCATCAGCACAGTTTAACTCTACAACCATTATCATAACCATCACCCTCCACCACTACCACACCCACCCCAACTACCACCCCCACCACTACCCCTACCACCAGCACTACCACCCCCACCACTACCCCTACCACCACCACCTCCACTACCACCACCTCCACAACTGCCCAAAATACACACACACACACGAGTGGCGTGAGTGAACTATGTAGGAGTGAAACGAAGCCAAGTGGAAAGGCGCCTCTCTCTCTCTCTCTCTCTCTCTCATGCCACCGATTTTCGAATATAGGGAAGCTGTCTGTCTCTGTGTGTGTGTGTGTGTGATGAGGAATATATATTAAGATATGTGTGTGTGTGTGTTTGTTTGTGACGAGGAATATATATTAAGATAAGTGTGTGTCATTGGGGAAAGCGTGGTGGTGGTCTCTCTCTCTCTCTCTCTCTCTCTCTCTCTCTCTCGTCACGTGCTTCTCCCTCCCTCCTCCCTCCCGCCACTCACCTTGTCCCTCACCCCGCCCCTTTCTCTCTCTCTCTCTCTCTCTCTCTCTCTCTCTCTCTGGATGACTAAGCTGTATGTATGTATGTATGTGAAGGTGAAGTTGGTGTTAAAGGGACCCCCATGATGTAGTAGAAAGTGTAAGTTAGTGAGTCTTCAAACATTGCCTTGAAACACACACACACAACCTATAAATGGAAGGAGTTTGTCTTTTACACGATGACAGGGTCCTTAAGGGGGTATAATTCACTTTTGTAACATTGGAGTGTCTTGATTCCTCCAAAGTATGCCAGGAAACAGGACCACAGATGAACAAAACTAATGGTGGTACTCTGTTGCTTGGAATAGTTTGGATGATTCAGTTGCTCCAGATTTACCAACACTGCTACTTCCCCTTAATTAAAGACATGAACAGACAGACATGTGTACTAAGTAGGAAAAGAATCTGAGTAAAGGTCACTTTCCACAAACCAAAGAAACCCATAGTTAGGAAAATAAACATTACCTGTGTGAGTAACAGTGTATTTTTAACTTGTGTATGTGTGTGTGTGTGTGTGTGTGTGTAGATGATATGGTATCCGAGTATACAGTTTCGATCCAATGTTTCGCTACCCATTTGGTTAACAGGAAGGCGAAGTTAGTGTTAAAGATAGGCAGGTCTACTCGATACACCAGTTTGTGTGATTATCCAGTCTATTTCTGACATAAACTTTGCCTTCCTGCTGCCAACCAACCAAGGGGATAGTGAAGCTTTGGATCGTGACTGTACATCGTGAATATATCCTCTTGGTGGTGAATTGGAAGGCTACAGATTCCTCCACACTATAATACGAAACAACAATAACAGATCCATTATTAGTAACATTGAAGTAGTCTGTTTCCTGGCATAGTTTGGAGGAATCAGTAGCCCTCCATATCAACATCACAACATTTATATGACAACATACTGGTAGTTTGGAAATACCTTGTTAATATTAATGTTATCAGTGCTATGTACAGTCACGAGGAGTAATAAATATCCAGGTGTGCTTCGAATACCTAGAGAAAGTAAATAAATGCACAGTAGGATCATTGGAATTAGTTCGTTGGTGAATTAGTGGACGATTCAAAGCTGCAACCCAAACTATATATACTGAGAAAAATCCACTTTTTATAGACAGAAAGTTTTTATTCTGGACGTTTCGGAAGCAACTACCTCCCTCTTCAGCAGTACAGAGTTGAATACTTTGTCTATAAAAAGTGGGTTTTTCTCAGCATGCTGCTCTTCACGTCATTGTGAATTACCGTACCACTCCAAAACTGTATACTTATCAGTGCTCGTTACTGTACAGTGGTGGTCAAAAACAATCATCCATACAGGGGTAAATCCATCTATTCCTTATCTGATAAACTTTCCAATGAATAGGTTACATACCATCTTTTAATTTACTACAAACAGCTACACACTACTTGCTTTAATTAAGGACCCTGTGATCGTGTATGAAAATTGGAGGCTTCTGATTCCACCTGTGCGGTATATGCCACGAAACAAGCTCCTTCCATATAGGTATGTGCGTTTCGTGGCAATATAATTATGAAGTACTCGTTTATCTTCAATTTTCTGACTACATCACACACAGGGTCCCTTAAAGCAATAACATCATTATATGAACGTGAAAACATTAGATACCAGAAGCAAATTGTTTGAGTTACCGTACCTATATATATGGACGATTATTTTTGTCCCCGACTGTACTCTTACAACAACAAAATGTACAGTTACGAGCACTAATGAGTATTCATGTGTGCTTGGAATACTTGGAGACAGTAACTATATGCACTATAAGATCTCTATTGGAAGTACTTCGTTCGTGAATTTGGACTGTTCAAAGTTTCAAGTAAAGTATAAGTGCTCGTGACTGCCACCTCCCCTCCACCTCAACCTCTGCCACCTCCCCTCCACCTCAACCTCTGCCACCTCCCCTCCACCTCAACCTCTGCCACCTCCCCTCCACTTCCAGTCACCTCCTCTTCTCTTATCTTCCCCTCCGCTCCTCTTCCCCTGTCTCCTCCACCCCACGCCCCCATCGACCTTCCGTTGTAGCTACTAACATTTGGGTTTTGCCCTTTGATGTAACACTCTCTCTCTTTCTCTCTCTCTCTTTCTCTCTCTCTTTCTCTCTCTCTCTTTCTCTCTCTCTTTCTCTCTCTCTTTCTCTCTTTCTCTCTCTCTTTCTCTCTTTCTCTCTCTCTCACTCTCTCTCTGAGTGTGTGTGTGTTGAAGGTACCCATATTTAATTAACTGTGGTTGAAAGTGTTCATGCATCTTTCTTATTGTGGTAGTTTATTTATTTTCTCTCTCTCCCCAAAAGTCTATAGAAACTGAAAAAGTCTCACTATAATATCGGCAATAAAACCAAAATAATACAATAAAAATATAAATAATAATAATAGAATAGTACTGCTAATCATAATAATAACCACTAAAATTCCCAAACTGTCAACTATGCATGAGGTGAAGGTAGGATATATGAAAATTAATTGGTAGACACTGTTTGTAAATTGGAGGACACTGTTTGTACACTGTATCTGTGTGTCACTTTGAGGGGAGATGCTATCGTTGGTGAATTTGAAGGTCTATTGATTCCTCCAAACTACCGGTATGCTACGAAACAACAACAGCTCCCTTATTAGTACCATTGAGGATATCTGTTTCGTGACAATGGTTTGGAGGAATCACACACCTTCTAATTCTCCCCCTTAATAATTATACTGTATGTACTGTACTGTATATAGACTTAATACATTACTCTTAAATACACACATAGCCTATAGCTTAGGCTATAAATGAACTATGATTACTGAGGACTGTATGTATAATTAGTTTCATAATCACATGATTTTTACTGAGGAATAATTATATATAGTTATTACCGTATATGTATATATATTACAACACTGGACATAGGCTGCATCTAGCCCGTTACCGTGGTCCAGGTCAACTAATACACACACACACACGGGTGTATGTGGGGTAGGGAGTGGTGTGTGTGTGGGGGGGGTACGGATGACCTTGCTTACCTGACGTGTTTTTGAGTGTTGCTTTATCTCCCCCTCCAACACTCCTCCCTCTTACTTCCTCTCTTTCCCCTCTTCCTTTTCTTTCCCCTCTTCCTTTTCTTTCCCCTCCTTCTCATTTTCTTTCCCCTCCTTCTCATTTTCTTTCCCCTCCTTCTCATTTTCTTTTCCCTCCTTCTCATTTTCTTTTCCCTCCTTCTCCTTTTCTTTCCCCTCCTTCTCCTTTTCTTTCCCCTCCTCATTTTCTTTCCCCTCCCTCTTCTCCTTTTCTTTCCCTTCCCTCTTCTCCTTTTTCCTTCACACACACTTCCTTTATTATTATATTCAATAGTGTTGTGTACTAGTAAACATTGGCTTCATTGGAGTGTCTTGATTCCTCCAAAGTATGTCAGTAAACAACCTGCACCACCAGATGAACACACAATATAATGGTGTCTTGTTGTTACTTGGATTAGTTTGGAGGAATAAGTTGCCTCGGATTTACCAACAAGGGAATGTCCAGTGACGTCATATCCTCAACCAACCCTTCAACTTCATGACGTCATATCCTCAACCAACCCTTCAACTTCATGACGTCATATCCTCAACCAACCCTTCAGCTTCATGACGTCATATAACAAGACCTCAGTGACGTCATACATAGTGACGTCATATCCTCAACCAACCCATCATGACGTCATATAACAACACTTCAATGATGATATACAACAACACCTTCATTACGTCATAACCTCAATACACTCACTTTCTTTTTCATCCTCCTCCTATTATTGTTATTCTTCTTGTTTTTTTGTGTTTTTTTACAGGATAATTATATGGTTTTGGGTAGGTGTAGTGAATTGCTATAGTATTTTTTTAACAGCAAAGTAAATTAATATTGTATTTTTTAATGATGATTTAATTGATATTGTATTTTTTAAAAAGCAAAGTAAATTGATATTGTATTTTTTTTTTTTTTTCATGACAAAGTGAATAATGTACCGTAATAGTTTTTATTTATTTTTATTTGTTCAGGATGATTTTGGAAAAGGCTAATAATTTTATTTGTGTTTTCATGATGGATGGTTTTGGGAAGAGTCATAATAATTTCTTTTATATATATTTTTTACAGCATGGATGGTTTTGGATAAAGTTAATGTATTTTTTTTTCAGGATGGTTGGTTTGGGATAAAGTTATGATTTTTTTTGGATTATTTGTTTTGGATAATGTTAATAATAATTTTGTTTTTTCCGTACAGGAGGGATGGTATTGGGAAAGGGTAGTTATAATAACATTTTTAATTTCTTTACAGGATGGATGGTTTTGGATAATGTTAATAATAATAATAATAATTTTGTGTTATTTTCAGGATGGTTTTGGGTGGAAGCAGTGACCTGGGCGGGAGGTATGGGTCGATAGGAGAGTGTAATAATAATAATAATGGTGTGACGAGTAGTAGCAGTGTGACGAGGACGAGTAGTACAAGTAGTATCAGTGTGACGGACCAAAGTGATAATATTAACTACCATATGACGAGGGACGTACACCAACGACAACCACTCCTTCTTCCAGACCATCATGAAGACTCCTATATACATACTAATGGGTAAATAGTATAATAATTATAATAATAGTAATAATGATAATAGTAATAATAATAATAGTAATACAGTAATAATAATAATAGTAATAATAATAATAATAGTAATAATAAAAATAATAGTAATAATAAAAATAATAATAATAGTACTGTAATAATAACAATAATAAAAGTAATAATAATACTGTAGTAATAATAATAATAGTGGTAATAATAATGATAATACAGTAATAGTAATAATGGTTCTGTACCAGTAATAATAAGCTCCTTCCATATAGTCTAGGTGTGTGTGTGTGTGAAAATTGGAGGCTTCTGATTCCTCCTGTCTATGCCACAAAACAAACAAACTCCTTCCATATAAGTGTGTTGTTGTTGTAGTTCCCCAGACTGGTTGACCGAAGCCGCGCAGATGCTCGGTACCCCAAATGGGAGTCAGGGTGATAGTGAGATCTGTTTCTTGGAAGGCATCAGACAAGGGGTTTGCTGGTTCATGGGTATGTACCCCCGAGCCAACATTCCCACTGTCTGTAGTCTTCCTTGTTGTGCCACCCAATCGGGCGATTTCGTCAGCTACCCAGAAGGAATGAGAAATAGTAAGAGAGACAGACAGAACAGGCCATGCAGGGTGTGGTAGAGGATGCCAAATTCCTCATTTTTGGATAGAACCAGCCCTCACCAGTGGGAAGGGGTGATAGAGAGGTGGGACAGTAAGTACGAAGGAAAGAAAAGGAATGGAGGGATAGTTGAAGAACTGAAAAGGAGTAGCTGGGGCCGAAGGGACGCCAAAATCTTTGAAGTAATGCCCACGTCACCGCTGGCAATACTTTCCTTACGGGGAGAATTCTCTGTATCTCTTTATACTTGAGTACCGAAAAGTTTAGAAGGAGGTTGAGGCTTCAATACAGCCCTATCCAGCATAACAATTGGAGCAATAGTAGACTGCAATAACAAAGCTAGGTGAATGCTGATAAGTATAGAAAACCCTGGATGCTCAGAGCTATCATTACTGTCTGATGGTGGAGAAAACCCTGGATACTCAGAACTATCATTACTGTCCAATGGTGGAGAAAACCTGGCCTCAGCTTCCTGGGACACAGATGAAGCAAATTGTTCATGTTGTCTCCTTCATACTTCTTGTTCATGCTGCTGCTCTTGTTCCACTACCCCGCACACAATGAGAACAGCCACGATTGTCCCCAGCAGAAACCCAGAGAACACGTCTGACCAGTGATGTTTGTAGTCAGATATACAGTACGTGTCACACTGGTGTAGGCGTGGTCACACACACACATATGCACATGCACACACAGGGTCCCCAATTATAAGTAGGAGAGTGGAGGAATCAAAAGCCTCCAATAATAATAATTAATATTTACTTTTATATTCAGAGTAAATAAACATGGAAGATTTGTTGGTTATTATGATAGTGGTAGTAGTAGTAGTTGTGCTAATAATAATAGTAGTAGTAGTAGTAATAAGTAACATATATTTTTATATTCACAGAGTTCATAAAGATGGAAGAATTGCGGGTTATTATGATAGTGGTAGCAGCGTTGATAGTGGTAGTGGTAATGGTAGTACCAGTAATGGGATGGTCAAAATACCAATACCAGCACCACACAGGGATCAGCCCAGGTTTCCAAAGGAGAAATTCAAAACATTGCTTGGTGAGTACTCTTCATTTTTATTTATTTATTTTATATTTATTTGTTTGTTTATACAGTTAATTTTATTTATTTGTTTGTGGCAGCCTAATTATTAATTTATATTTTTTGTTTAAGGCATGCTATTAATTTATTTATTTATTTGAGGATTTTGACAAGTCCAGTGCATTCTATTTATTAATTTATTTATTTAATAATTTTTTACATACATTCCGAGTGGCCATTATGTGATTTTGCTATAATCTCTTATATCGTGTTTAAGGGACCCTGTGTGTGATGTAGTCAGAAAATTGGAAGTAAACAAGTCCTTCAAATACAGCAACGAAAAAAAAAAAAAAAAAAAAAACACCTACCATATACAGTAATTGGAAAGAGTGTGTTTGTTTCGTGACATAGTCAGGAGGAATTGGAAGCCTAGAATTCCCATACACAATCTCACGGTCCTTAAATCTCTTTTTCGTGTTAAAGGGACCTTGTAATCGTGTATGAGAATAGGAGACTTCTAATTCCTCCCGACCATGCCACGAAACACACATTATAGGTGTGTGTTTCATGGCAATATTTGAAGAACTCGTTTACCTCCAATTTTCTGACTACAGTATATCACACACAGTGTCCCTTAAACTAAACTCTTTATCATATATTGTGTGTAATGATTGTACATACTGTAAACAGTTATTGTACACATAGATAGATAGAATTAAGAGTAACTGATTCCTCCAAACATTCAGGCAACAGAATACCATAATATTTATTCATTGGTTTAGTTTCCCGACATACTTAAGAAGAATCAAGGCACTTCAATGTACCAAATGTATATATACTATTCCCTTAAGTGCAGAAGTTAAATATCAGCATCATTTTATAGCATAATGTCTAATTCTGGTTAAGGACCCAGTGATCATGTATGAAAATTGGAGGCTTCTGATTCCTCCTGACCATGCCACAAAACAAGCTCCTTCCATATAGGTCGGGCTTCGTGGCAATATTTGAAGGACTCGCTAACCTCCAATTTTCTTACTACATTACAGGGTCCCTTAATGCTTATACAGTGTAATAGAGTAATAAATAATAGTTGTTGTTGTTGATGTTCTCCCAGGGCTGAATAGCCTCCTGCCCCACATTACAACATTTATCTTCCTATTAATATAAATGCAATAAACTGTTTGTACACTACAATATTTGTCTTCCTTTTAATACTAATATTGTACAATATACTGTTTGTACATTACAGCATTTATCTTCCTTTTAATATTAATACAATAAACTGTTTGTACATTACAGCATTTGTCTTCCTGTTCTTTAATTGGGTGTTGACAACCTGTACACTGAGCCTGACACATGAGAGGGTACCAAACTACGCCCCTTTACCCGATGCTGTACTGGACTCCATAGAGGTCCAGGAGTGGGGACTTACTGTGTCAGAAATACTTATTATCGTCTCCATATACATCTGCATTTTAGTTGTTCTCTTCCACAAACACAGGTGGGTTGGGTTGGGTTCGTTGGGGTGGGTTGGTTTGTTTGGGTTGGGTTGGTGAGGTGGGGTGTTTGAGGTAGTTGGTGGGTTGGTTGGTTGGTTTTATATTTCATCTGTCTACCAACATTATTATTATTTATTTTTTGTTTATATAATGGCATTGGGTGAAGCTTTAATTTTGGATCTCTTATTGATGAATTGGAAGATCTCTGATTCCTCCAAACTGTGCACTGAAACAACAGATCCCCTATTAGTACCATTGAGGATGTCTGTCTGTATTCTGGTATAGTTAGGAGGAATCAGTAGCCTTCTAATTCATCAACAAGAGCTAGAATCTCCCCATAAGGACCCTGTTATCGTGTATGAGACTTGGTGGCTTCTGATTCCTCCTGACTATACCACAAAACAATCTCCTTCAATATAGGTGTGTGTGTTTCATGGCAATATTTGAATGACTCGCTAACCTCCAATTTTCTTATGACACAAGGGGTTAAAATGATACCTGTGTCTTTATTTTTTAAGTGGATTCTGCAACATGTACCATCGTGGACAAAAAATCACGCCCTCCTAACCGAGAGACTTGATGTGAGCTGGTAACACTGTTGATCTCACCTCCTCTCTCTCTTGTGTCACACGGGACTTGCCAGAGAGAGAGGAGGCGAGATCATTATAGTGTTACCAGTTCATATCAAGTCTGTCAGTCAGTAGAGGGGGTGCAATATTTATGTCCACAATAGTACATACACTATATTTCCAGTTGGATTCTACAACATGACTTATGTACACTATTTTTGCAGGTGGATTCTGTTTCGTCGTGTATTTTTGATAATGGGTCTGCTGTACTTGTATCGTTCCATCACCATGTATGTCACGGTGCTGCCCTTGGCTAACCCCAACACCTACTGCTCCCCGAAAGCCAACCACACAACACCCATCTTGGTGATAAAGAGGGCACTGCAGCTGCTCTCAGGGTTTGGCCTCTCGATAAATGGAAAGCAGACGTACTGTGGAGACTACATCTACTCTGGCCACACTGTCTGCCTTGTATTGGCTTACCTCATCGTCAGAGAATGTGAGTTATTTGGACATCTACTACTATTCTTTTCTTTCTCTCCTGAGGACCCTGTGATCCTGTTTGAATAATGGAGGCTTCCATTTCCTCCTGACCTTGCCATGAAGCATGCTCCTTCAACATAGGCTAGGTGGATGTGTGTATGTGTTTTGTGGCAATATTTGAAGGACTCCTATACTGTACCTCAAATTATCGTACTACATCCCAGGGTCTCTTACTAATGAATTATCCATTGTAGAGTATAAACACACACACTCCATACTACAGCAGTTTGATTCAGAAATAATGCAAGACTTTCCCTTCATCCCTCCTCAGTTTATAAGGGGGTCATATACTTGTGGTACATTGGAGGGCTACTGATTCCTCCTCAATATCCCAGGAAACAGGACCCAAAACAATGGTGTCCTGTTGCTTTGAATAGTTTGGAGGAATCAGGTGCTCCAGATATGCCTGCACTACTACATACACTCCTTTAATGGGTGCATGTTTTGTGGTGTTTGTTACTGTACTAGACGGTGGGTGAGAGGGATTTGTGTTCAAAATGTTGGGAAAAAGTGTTAATCCTACAATTAATACCTGATTATAATGGCCCATACCAAGAGTCGCAAAGGTCAAAGGTCGAGGGTTAATGGGAAGGCAACACGGTACCAAAAGTTGAGTGTCGTTACTGGAATGAAAGTCTATGTGGCTGTATGAAAGTAGTAAAAAGTAGTTTGTGTAAAAATAGTAAAAATATGAACACCAGTAGCCTCGAACGCTTCATAAGCCAGCATTCTAACCACTATACTACCAATGCTGCTCCCATAAGCTGTCATCTGGAAATATTAAACCCACTTAAGAGAGAGAGAACTGCACATGTGCCAGGTAACAAAGCTGTGGCTACTACCAGCTACCAGGCCCTTTCCTCCCTTGACCCTCGTTACTCTTGGTACAGGCCATTATCTCCTAAAAATATAAATATGGACTCTTAGATGTACAGTTGAGCAAGTAAAAAGTGCAATAAAAATATGGCAACATGTGGTAGTTGTTTGTAGTAAGCCCTGGTGGTTTGTATCAATGAATGAATCATTGTGAACCCAGAGCCAATGTAAGGTGGAACACATTTGGCTGAATTTTGAGGTGTAGTGATGAAGATGTTGCCATATACAGTCAGATTTTTCTTGCACTTTCTACTTGCTCAACTTTTTGTTAATTTGTATATTTGTGACAATGTATGTATGTATTTACCTACTTACAGATACCCCAAGGCGATGGTGGTTGCTTCACTGGCTGTTTGGTCTGATAGCTATAGGTGGTGTAGTCATGGTTCTCATCAGTCGGGGACACTACACTGTCGACTGTGTCATTGCTTACTACATCACCACCAGAATATTCTACATTTATCATACATTAGCCAATAATGCAAATCTCAAGGTAAGTTCATTTATCATAGGTATTGTACAGTCATGTACAGTTAAGCTTTGAACAGTCCACCAATTCACCAACTAACTAATTCCAGATGGAGATTCTATTGTACAATTATTTACTGTCTCTAGCTAGGTATTCCAAGCACAGCTGGATACTTATTAGATCTTGTGATTGTACTGTGCTGTGTTATTTATTTTATGTCAGAAATGCATGTAGTGTTTTATTCAAAGGAGACTATTCCAAATAATTGTGAATTTTTACATTATAATTACTTTGGAAGTCTGTTTATTGTGGTATAATACTGTTGTTGTTTTTTTCTTTATGGGATAATAATCCAAACAACTTTGAATATCTATTTAAGTTTTTTTTTACCTGCGTGTGTACACTTTGATTTACAGGATTTATTATTATAATTATTTTTGTTGTCAACAGGAGAGCAGTCCAAACAACTTCTTTGAGAGGTTATGGTGGTATCCTCTCTTCTGGAGGTTCGAGTGTAACGTGCAAGGTGTTGTGCCGAGGCATTATGAGTGGCCGCTTCCCTGGCCTAGAAGGTGGAGCAGCAAGAACCCACAAAGAACCTCATAGTTAATAAGTCAGCCAGATTTGCATTTTTAAAAATCTGAAACACTGTATACAGCCTGTTTACATTATATACTGGATACTAGTTCTCCATTCTTCCTGTTACTGTGTTTTTGTACAAGTACTGTATAAAGTGTGTTTAACCATCTTGTGTACAGGCAACTTGAATGTGCTATACAGTACATATTTACAGAGACATCCACACAGAGAGATGTAATGCCTGACATACAGAGAGACACACATAGACAAACAGAAGTTCCCAAGCAAATGGAAAAAGAAAGATAGATAAAGAATGCGACAAATAAACAGAATGAGAGAGAGACAGAGACATCCACACAGAGAAATGTAGTGCCTGACATACAGACACACAGAGAAATGTAGTGCCTGACATACAGACACACGGAGAAATGTAGTGCCTGACATACAGACACACACAGAAATGTAGTGCCTGACATAGACACATAGAGAAATGTAGTGCCTGACATAGACACACATACGTAGACAAACAGAGAATCGCAAGAAAATTAATAAAGAATTATTGATAACGAGAGTGAAAGAGAGATAAACAGAATGAGATTGGCAGACAGATAAAAAAATAATGAAATGCAGAGTTAATACAATTATACAGTTATAACACTTTTATCATATACAATATTAAATGTTGTCACTTTGACACTGAGTACTACAAGTGGATGTCATATATATTGATAGAGTCCATGTGAATGTCAAGTGTCAAGTGACTGATAAACCACAAGACTTAAATCTGTGAAGCACACACAAGTTGACTGTATGAAAGATGTTTAATTAATCTTTGGCATTTATAAGCCCCTTCCACACGAGGCAAAAAAAAAACTGGGCAGACACTGTTACAAATTTTGTGAGTGGGTGGCAGGCACAACTGGTCAATGACTGCCAGAGACGGTTTGATCTGCCTCTCGTATAGAAGGGGCTTTAGGCATAAAGATTGGTGTTCATGTGAGGATTTCTGAGATGCAACAGACAAGGTTACATCAGTAACTAATATTATAATATTAGTTCATGTAGTCATTTAGGAAAAGATCTTTGAGAGGGTTAGGGCATGTAGGTAGGATACTGTGGTAATGTGAAGGGTATTATTCTTCCTTATATGCTCTGATAGGATCTCAAAGCTTGCTTGTATTTCAAAGTCATGTAAATATGAATGAAAACAAGATAACATCACATTTATATTTTTGTGGGTTTATTTAATTGAGATAATATTTATCTAAACCTCTGTGTTAAAGGGAGATTAACTTATCGGTAACCTGAGGGTAACTGATTCCTCCAAACTATGCCAGGAAACAACCTACCCCAATGTTGTTACTAATAGAGGATCTGTTGTTTTGTGGCATAGTTTGGAGGAACCAGAGACCTTCCAATTCACCAACAAGACGATCTCCCCTTAAAATAAATAAAATGTCATCATGGCACTATAGTAAGTATTGTATGTAAAACTTTTATAATATTAACATTCTTTCTGCATAAAAAATTGTGACTATAAATTAAGGTTGGCACTTGTATAGTTAGTTGTTTCTCAGATGTCCTCATGTTTACTGGATGGTTTCCTAAAGAGTTGAATTAGTACAGTATACTCAGGAATGAAAGTTTTATACTGTAATTGATGGCAATGTGTGTTATGTAGAAAAACAAAAAACGATTATGAACTGTAACTGCAGTAGAGTTAATGCTTTGAAGTCTTCATCAGAATCATAATATTGTTAATATTTCTATTTTTTCAATACAGTAGTCTGGAAAATCATAGTTATAAGCAAGGAGGCTATAATACAGGAACATATTACACTAATATTTGTTTTTCTGTAGTGGATGATGAACTTACACGTTATATTAACAGTGTATAGTACATTTGATTGGCTGATGTATGAATTCTAACATCTTAGTGATGACATAACTGTGTTTGGCAAATCATAGTTATCTTTTACAATATCAACTGTTAATATGTTACCATCACCTACAGAAAAATAGAGTAGATATGTAATGACATAATTTGAAATATGTGTTAATACTAATATGTGATAGTAGATATTTGGGAAAGTTCCTGCAAATATAGGGAAGACTGGTTCTTCCTTTTTAAATATGTTATTCAGATATACCTGAGTTAACACTCCATTATGTCCTGTCACAAGCAAGAGCTCACATGTACTCCTGTCAGCATTGTATTATTTTATGAATATTGTATTGTAGCCCCAAGGAATCAGTCACTTGTAATGGTTTCCCCAAGTTATTGTTGGTTTTGTTGAAAGATGGTGTGTGTTGAGGAACAAGTGGGCCTAATGTTAGTACTATCTATCTATATAGCTCTGACACCTCGTTCCCTCCGGGAACTTTCCCCAAGGGGGTGGCTATGACAGAAGTGTCCTTCACGTTTTCTCCTTTACATACTCTTCTACATTGTTCTACCATCTAACAAGAGATCTGCATCTCACACCAGGTGCCACAACTTCACTTCCATACACCTTCTTTACAAACTCAACACTTTGCATTTTCTCTACATGTGAGTACTGAACTGTATAATTATATATTGTGGTGTGTGTGTGTACAGTACAGTGTGGCAGAGAGGAATAAATGTTGATTGTATTTTGTACTGTTGTTATTCAGTGTGTGGAAGAATTTCATTAAGTGTACCCCACCGTAGTTAGAAGTTTAGTTCTTCACTGGACTATTAAAGACTATAGCTGTGTGTGCGTATGTCTGTGCTGGGTAGGTGATAGATGACACAATATTGACAGGCAGTGTTGGTGAGAACTTGCCTGTGAGTACATCATAATTATTTTCATACAAATTAAGATGAAGTCAAGTTATATCATTATATCATATTGTATAGTATGAGAACTACACCTATTAGTTCTGGAGAAACAAATACCAAGTAAAGAAAGTTAGATGCCTTTGTGCAGTCAGCCTCAGGAATTTGTACACTCTAAAGCATTGGTTGCAAGGGTTTTTATTCTGCACATAAAGTAGGCATTGTTTTGCTGACTAATTCAAGTATTAGCCAAATAAACATTACTAGAAAAGTTTGGCATTTGGAAATCAATGCACTAAATTCTCTATCTGTTACGAGACCTTGATGTCACAGTGATGTATACCAACTCCTGAGGCCAACTATACATTAACCCATTGAGAAGGCATGAGCTGGGCAGTGAGAATTACCAGGATGATGGTGTCATAGATTATGATATATGGTAATGTTATTGTAATCTCCAAACCCTTTACTACATATGGCTCAGTGTCTTGTACAATAAGACTCGAGTATAATAATATAAGCCAGCATAGATTCAAGTCCCAGATCTTTAGCAGTGTTTCTTCCAAAAACAAAAATAATGTGGTATCATTATTATCTCATAACAGAAGCCTAGTATTCAATGAGGATAAAAAAAGAAACAAACTTTTTTCATCAGCATTATGTAATGGTGTACTGTACTGTAATTTCTTTTAGCTGTTGGAAAATGTGCACAGGTAATATCTTAGAATGTGTGACCATACATTGGATTTGTTGGTGTTGTCTCCTAAACCAAAGGAAGGCCAACTTCAATTTACCATGGTTAACCTCTAAGACATTGGTTGTGGGTATTAACTATCAACAGCAAATAAAACAATACTGTAGTAAATTGAAGTGTTAAGGACCCTGTGAACATGTATGAGACCTGGTGGCTTCTGATTCCTCCTGACTATGCCACAAAACAAGCTCCTTCAATGTAGGTGTGTGTGTTTTGTGGCAATATTTGAAGGACTCTATAAGCTCCAAGTTCCTGACTACATTACATGGGTCCTTAAGCAAGTGCCATTGATATTTCTAGTTTAGGGTAAAAATAGATTAGGACTTTTGCTTTTTATACTCTTTGTGTACTTGAGATTTGCTCTTCTTTATTATGTTTAAGTTACTATTATTTTCTATCAGTAATTGTAGATGAACAAGAATTTTAATTGATAAATTTGTGTGGAATTAGTCAAAGCAAACTTTTGTAAATCAAGCATTCACAGCTTTGTACAGTACAGTATTCATGATTAATAGACCCTGTGATATAGTTAGAAAATTAGAGATAAATGAGTTCTTCAAATATTGCCATGAAATACACACCTATTAAGGATGGAGCTTATTTCGTGGCATGGTTAGAAGGAATCAGAAGCCTCCAATTTTCCTACACAATCACAGGGTCCTTAATGGACCAGTGGACTAGATTCCAATAACAGACAATTACCAAGATATTGGTTATTTCTGATAAGTAACATTCATTATTCATTTAAGTTGCATTTTTTTTTTTACATAATTATACAGTATATGAATTTTAATAAATCTTCCCCCATGTATAATAAACTGCCTGAGATTTTTGTATCTGATAATAATGTAGTTTCAATAGTAGGGGTGTTTTCAGTGACATTCATAATGAGAGGTATTGCAGCATCTATTTTTAGTACAGCAATGTGGAATAAATCTATTAAGGACCCTGTGATTGTATATGGGAATTGGAGGCTTCTGATTCCTCCTGACCATGCCTCGTAACAAGGTCCATTGATGTATGGTGTGTTTCGTGCCAGTTTATGAAGGACTCGTTTACCTCCAATTCCCAGACTACATCACATGGTCTACTGAAGGGTAAGACATTTTTGTAGGGGTGAAAAACATTACTGTATTCTTCCAAACGGTACAAGAAAATATGTCATCCATATCTTAAGTTGTCATGTGTCTTGGCTGGCTCAGTTTGGAAGAATTGGTTTGTATCTTCATCCCATGTACAGTCACACCAGATAGTCCTTGTTCAGACATCCCCATATACCCTGGTCAAGGACTATGGGTTGATTCCACAGTGGTTGGTAGTGGTTTGTAAGCACTCGAACGAAAGAATCTTAGCCGTTTAAATGAATTATGAATTTGGTAAATAAACTATGCAGTGATCATCATTATCTAACTGTTAGATAGATTTTATGAATGTGGATACTCGGCTTATGGAGAATAATGAAGCCTTACATGTATGGTTGGTTGGGAAGCTCACAAACCAATACCACTATAGAATTTACCCTATGTGCCTTGACTGTACACTAGACCAGTGGTTCATAACTTTTCACTTCATTTCTCGCCTTGATGAATTGTCAGAACCATAATGGCTCCCACAGATAATAAAAATATCTGTTTTTTAGTTAAATGAAGAGTATACCACTCTGTTATTTGTTTCATTGTTTATAATCCTCATTATTTGAAATTGTTTCAAAATGTGTAACCATCATATAACAGCCAACAGTCTGTTGTCTTCACAAAATGTTGTTATGACCCTGACTTAAGCTCCTTCCATACTAGAGGCAAATAACCTGTGGGCAGACATTGCTACCAATATTGTGGGTGGGTTGTGGGCACAAGTGGCCAATGGCTGCCAGAGACTGTTTGATCTGGTAAAAAGCGATGGAATTTCACCCAATTGCCCATGCCTACTGTCGTTTTGCCTCATATGGAAGGGGCTCGAAGGACCCTGTGATCGTGTATGATATTTGAAGTCCAATTCCTCCTGACTTTTTTTTTTTTATACTGTACTATACAGTCACAGTGCACTAAGTATACAGCTTTGGTTGAAGCTTTGAACAGTCCACTTCACCAATGAACTAATTCTAATGGAGATCTTATTGTGCAATTATTTACTATCTAAGTATTCGAAGCACACCTAAATACCTTTTAGTGCTCGTGACTACTTTATAATTATCAAGGGACTGGTATACTTTCGGTAAATTGGAGCACTTTAATTCCTCCAAAGTATTCAAGGAAACAGGACTATATTAACAACAATAATGGTAACCTGTTGCTGGGAATAGTTTGGAGCATCAGTTTCTCCAGATTTACCAACACTGTCCCTCCCCCTTAATTAAAGCTACTGTACTTACCTCAAGCCTTACATATTGCTTATAATTTTATGAATGGCTTCAACAAATTCGGGTAGTCCTGGATCTTGTATTACTTTCTTCACCATGACCTCCAGTTCTGGTCTGGTACTTAAGTCACCGAGAGCAAAGGAAGTCTGCGGTAACGAACATTTCTCTGCAAAAGTGGTAGGTAGGAATGTTAAGTGGATAGTACACAATTGTTACATTGGAGTGCCTTGATTCCTCCAAAGTATGCCAGGAAACAAGAACAAAAGAACATAAATAATGGTACATATTCTGTTACTTGGAATAGCTTGGAGGAACAATTTGCTCCAGATTTATGGGACCCTGTGATGATGTAGGCAGAATATTGGAGGTTAGCGAGTCCTTCAAATATTGCCATGAAACACATCTATATGGAAAGCGCTTGTTTCGTTCATTGTCAGGAGGGATCGGAAGCCTCCAATTTTCATACAAGAAGACAGGGTCATTAAAGTTTATATTGTACTCATAATATTTTTTTCCTGCCTCAGTGACGGTGAGACAGAATACTGTTTTTTATACGTGTTGTCAAATTTAATATGTCCATTGTTGTGTATCAGGGTATATGTAATATGAATTGCATTGTACTGTGCAGTTGGCCTCAGGAATTCATACACAGAGCATCAGTTAGAAGTGGTATTATTTTGCACATACTGACTGCTGTAAATACTGTATTGTATTAGCCAAATAACATTACAGTACTAGAACAGGTTGGTGTTAGGGAATTAACATACTAAATAGGCCTATTTTAGTTGTCACAGCTAGGGGTGTATAAGAATTCCTGAGACCAACTGTATAAGTAGATAAGATACCTTTAGCTGTGTTGGATTTTCTTTTTGAAGGTCTTACTTTCTTAACAACTGATGGCTGCTTCCTCTCAACCGGACATGTTTGTATACCATTACTCTGTCCATTAACTTGTGTTTGATGGATGATACTGGGGTCTAATGAACTGGAAGGAATATGTTGTGAGGACTGGTTGTTGTTGTTGTCTTTCCCCAGACTGTCTGGTCTAGCAGTCCCGAGTCTGGTTGACTGAAGCGGTGCAGATGCTCGGGCCCCCAAAATGGGAGCCAGGGACCCAGGGAGGGAACATGTTGGTTGTATTGTCATTGAAGGTTGTTGTATTAATGAAGGAGATTGGGATACTATACCAGACATAGATCTGTACAATGATGATGTTATTGGTTCAGAATAACATGTGTGTAATGTTGTATGTGCTGGGACTGAGAACCTCATGGATGATGATGAGAAACACTGTCCCTCTGAGACTGGCTGAGATGTATATACTGGTGTTCCTGGTAGTGGCTGGGATAGTATTGTATGACCATGTGATGTATATAATGATGGTGATGGTAGTGGTAGTGGTGGTGGTAGTGATGATGGTACTACTGGTAGGCCTAGTGGTGATGGTAGTGGTGATGGTAATGGTAGGCCTACTACTGGTAGGCCTCGTGGTGATGGTGGTGGTAGTGGTAGTTGTGATGCAGTTGGTACATACAGAAAGGTATGTATGGTTCGTAAACATTTGGTACAGCTTTCTTCAGCCACAGTTGTAGATATTCCACTGAACATAATCCTCCACTTGTGATGTACACCCTGTAGAGAGAGACAAGCTGGTCAGTGTGTGTACAGCCACAATCAAATAACCACTGACACTTACCTTTCAACCTGCAAATAATTCGATATCATATCAAAATATATTCATACAACAACACCATACATCAACTCAACCCCCTCAGTTATTACTATGAGGTGCTGCAAAATCATACACATGTTCTTTATTACCAAGATATTTACTATGATGGAAGGAAAGTGTAGGTGGATATTTGATTGTGGCTGTATATTAAGGGGATAATATACTTTTGATTCTTCCAAACTATTACAGGCAACAGAACACCATTATATTTGTTCTGCTTCCTGACATACTTTGGAGGAATGATGGTATACTATCAAAAGTATACTATCCCCTTAAGGGACTGTGATGTTGTCAGAAAATTGGAGGCAAATAAGTCCTTCAAACATTGCCATGAAACACCATCAATATAGAAAGAGCTTGTTTCGTGGCATAGTCAGGAGGAATCAGAAGTCACCAAGTCTCATACACAATCACAGGGTCCTTAAAGATATCATTATCAGTGTAATGTGCTGGAATGAATTAACTCACCTTAGCCCTACAGAGGAAAAGAAGTGAATTATCTCGTCTATGTACTCGGATATCCTTATTCCGGGGCAGGTTCCAATATTCCAGGATTAGACCAGCAGTAGTCACCTTCAACACTCCATCCTGGACACATACATACATATATAATTATATAATACATGGTAAAGAATTAGGGTGGTACTGGTATATATAGTATATGGTATGTACAGTTGCCAAAAAAGGTATTGCGACAACTATTCATACAACATTACTGTATTATATTAATGTCCATAGTTGTTTATAGAAATTATAAGTATGTATTACAGAAGGATATGTATATTTCCTTCTGTTATACATGCTTATAGTCCCTACAAATAGTTGTGGATATTACTATGGTTAAAGTTTTATCAAGATTTGTCGCAATATCTTTTTTGGCAACTGTATAATATTATCATCAATGTAGGGCAGGTTCCAATACAGTATTCAAGGATTAAACCAGCAGTAGTCACCTTTACCACTCTATCTTGGACACATACATACTGTACATAGGCCTACATATACACATACATACTGTACATACATATACACATACATACATAGTAGAGAATTATATAGCTTGTACTGTATCCTATGTATTTTTTAAACTTCTCCTTTGCTAATTATTTCGTACGGCAAAATAATTGGAAGTGAGTGACAGAGAGAACTAACAGACGTGTGTGTGATGTAGTCAGAAAATTGGAGGTAAATAAATCCTTCAAATATTGCCACGAAACACACACACACACTCATAATTGAAGGAGCTTGTTCCAAACTATCAAGCCACGAAAATAAGATCCTTAATTAGTAATACTATTGATCGTGTCTGTATGTGTGTGTGTGTTAGTTTTCTGGTATAGTTTGGAGTGTATTATTACAGAATAACTGTGTTTTTGGCTAGGATTGCACAGTGTTATCACATTTGGTTAGGTCCTGGGAATTTATAACTCACCTTAGTCAGTATAATTGAGAGTGGCTGATCATTACTACTCTCTAATGTCTGCCAATCCTTTCCTCCTGGCTCTGTTGTAGCACGAGGAATTAGTCTACCATACTTTTCAACTTGCCATTCACCTAATTTTTCCATTGTTAAGAGGCGAAAATGGACGAAATATTGTAACTAATAAATGATTCCCACTACTTGAGACGTCGCCACTCGTCACTGAAATTTCCCGCCAAAAGTTGAAATTCTGAGTTGCACGATTTTTTTCCTTGAAGTTTGGGATTTATTAATATGATAGTAACTTTCTTCTGGTTATCTATATTATTTAAATCTAAAAATTTAAATTATATCTAAATAATTTACATAGACACATAAGATTTTAATTATTAGAATGTTCATTTCTCGGTCATCGTGTGCGTGGTCCTTCGTAAATAGCTATATATAGATCTATTGTACTATGTCATTTAGAATCCTATTAGACATGAAAATTAGCACTGCAGGTTGATTTGTTATATATTATCTTTAATGTTGAGTCTTTCAGATTTTGACAACTTTTGAAACTTATAATAAAATGTCGAAACTCTATTAAACCAAACACAATCATGGAATATCTACTTTTATAAATACGTTCAAAATTATAGTTCATTGCCTATATAATAATTAATTGAGGAAGAAATGCTCATATCAAAATATCAATATATATTTTTTTAATCACACTTGAATGTATAAGTTTGTTTTGGTTTTGAAGTTGTTTGTGCGTCTGTGTGTGTGTGACAGCTTTGTTTATTTTTACTATTGGGACCTAATGAAGTTTATCACAACTTTATTTCTAAAGATATAATGTCCTCCTCAGGTGTTCGGGTTAAATTAGAGAGAGAAGAGCCAGGTAAGTTAATTTAATATAGTATAAAGTAAGTAAAAGAAGTCGTAACTAACTTAGAAACCCTATACAGGATAGGTCCCGGTAGTCTGTCCAGGTTAGGTCCCGGTAGTCTGATGTGGTCTAGGTTAGGCCAGGTAAGGTCAGGCTAATTTCATAATGCCCTATCTTGGAAATGGGGTATTTGTGGAAGAAATACCATAGAATAAAATAGGGTAAATTTTTACAAGTTGCCACAACCGGGGCAAACTACCGGAACCTAACCGGGGCAAACTACCGGGATCTAACCAGCATACTTCAGCCTTAACCACAGCATCGAGATGTTACAGAATTAAAAAGACCTTACCTGACCTTACCTAACCTACCTAGAAGGGGCCATACTTCGTGACCTAACTTTGACATACTTCGTGACCTAACCTTGTTATCCTCCATTTGCAGAAGAAATGGTATATAGAAAAGTTGTTTGTAATACTGAAACATAAACACTGGTAACAGTAAAAATTTTGAAATCGAGTTGTGGCAACTTGTAAAAATATTCCGAATAAACATACACAATAATGGTAATTATTTTAATATTTACCAAAAAAAGTGTCTTAGAATGTTATAAATTCGTGGGTAGAGATGGTAAAACAATCTTAATAGAAATAGCAATAATTTAAATAAAAACCGAATTGTCTTAGAATGGTACGGTATGTATAATTTAGTGGGTGAAGAAGGTAAAAACATTGTAATAGAAAACGACAATAGAATAGATAATTACCATTATTTCTTATGAGTAAATAGTAAGTTATAATTGCAATAGGTTTAGGTTATATATTAAATTTGTAATCTATGTCTTCTGTCAATATCTTAAAAATTTAAAAATACTGTACCAGTGTTATTACGGTAATGTAAAATGATTATGGCCATTATTACTACATGATAATTAATACCAGTGTTATTATTACAATATTATAAAATGATAATATTTATTCATTTTACAGGGGGTGATGTTGATGTTGCTCGAGGCCGGTTTGATGCAGCACTTCAGGGATTACTACAGAAAGATGAGGAGTCCGATTCTGAAAATGAGTCTGAGCCTGATAACAAGAGTAAAGTTTTGTGAGTTTCATTTATATATTATACAGTATATATAGCCTACATATATATACAGTATAGCTCCGTGGTGATGTTGGTACCGTAGCTTCTCTTCTGCCTCACTATTCTCTCCCATTACTTTAGCCTATCCTACCTACCTACTCAGTATTATTACTGTATACATTTAATTTCAGGGGAAAGAAAAACTAGGGGTTTATTTCATTATAGATCCATTCTGTCTATAAAATCTAAGTAAATCGACCCATATTATGGTTATTCATGATTTACACCAGATATGCAAAACTTTATTTTCACACACACACACATTCACCGTACAGAATTACACAGGCACACACACACACACACATTGAAGCTTCATATACCGGTATTATTTTTATCAACTTGATTTGTATTGCAGTTTCATATAGGCTAGTATTTTTATCTACTAAACTATTATTGAGGCTTCATATAATATTTTTATCAATTAGATTTGTATTGAAGTTTATATATATAGTATTTTATCTATTAAGTATGCCGGGAAACAGACCCACATGAAGAAAAATAATGGCATACTGTTGCCTGAAATAGTATACCCCCTTTAACTTGTATTGAAGCTTCATAATTATAGTATTTCTGTACTAAAATGTTAGAGTATCCTTCCAGCACCAGAGTCGGGCTGTCCAGTACCCGAGGTTCCCGTCCCCCACGCAAGAGGCGACGGAAAGAGGTAGAGCTGCGTGACTCTGGCTTCCATCACACCTTTGTTATGCGTATGTTTGACCGCAGCGTTGATCTGGCACAGTTTGATGAGACTTCACCTCTCTACCCCATCTGCAGGGCATGGATGGTCAATCAACCTCATAATTCCAGTCTCAATGTCAAGTGAGTTCTGGCTACATTACCACTACAAACAGATGTACTGTATGCTCATTCTCACTCACTCACTCATACTTTTACTTGGTACCAACCTCATAATTACAGTCTCAGGGTCGATTCCATGGTTATTCCTTGTGGTTTGTAAGCATGCAAACTAAAGATTTGGGGGTCAGAGCATCTGCGTGGCTTCGATCAATCAGACTCAGGACTGTTCAGCCAGACAGTCTGGGGAACTACAATAACTTGTCTCCTTAATGGGATTGTAGAGTGTTGGTAAATCTGGAGTAATTGATTCCTTCACACCACCCCAAGCAACATGCCACCAATATTTTTGTTTGCGTACTTACAAACCACTACTAACCACTGTGGAATCGACCCATTATCTACCATCTTATGTACTGATTATACCATTATGTAGACAGGAGCCAAGCAGTCCCAGCACTGAGATGTTCAACAGTGGGGAACCTGGAAGTGTTGATGCGGGAGAATTTCCTACCGAGATCCTGCCTGACATTGGTCCCCAGCCTACCAGGTCACTGATACCTGCCCCTGATCCCTGGGAATGCAGTGACTCCAATGTTGACCCAAGAATACCTGAACCATTCCCACGCCCTCCAAACAATTTGAATGAAATCAATGTAAGTGACAGTTAGACCTTAATTAATTAAGGACCCAAGTCCTCTTTAAATTTTTCACTCAGTTTCCTACCAAACTCCTCATCCACTCTCCTTTTACTCTCACTCACCATCCTCTTCACTTGTCTCTTACATACATTATAATCTCTCTTCCATCTCTATCACTTCTTCAGACACATTCCTCTGTAATATTCTCTTCTATGCCTCCCTTTTCTCCTCTACAGCATATGCTCCTTCCAAATAGGTGGGTTTTCATGGCAATATTTGAAGGACTCTCTAACCTCCAATTTTCTGACTACTGTACATCACAGGGTCCCTTATGGTGGAGATGGCTGAGTAGTTAGTGTTCTAGACTCATAACTTAAAGGTCGAAAGATAGATTCCTCTCAGGTGAGGACCTGAGAATATTTACTCTTCCAAAATGAATTTGAGGCAGGCACTAACTATAAGGCCACCGAACGTCATAAAACACCCTCACTGGTACCATAACAGCTGCAGTATTTGGGAATTACCCTCACTTCCCTCCCTCTATGGCTGGGTACCAGTTTGGAAGTTGTGACGTGTGTGTGTGAGTAGCAGTTGACCTGAGCCATGGTAATGGGCTTGATGAAGCCTATGTCCAGTGTCAGAACATAAGTAAAAAAAATATATAAAAAAAATACAGAGAGATACTGTATATATAATTATATACGTATGATGAGACTGGCAGAAAAGATTGATAACACAGAACAGGCTGCAAGGGATACATAATTTTATTGTCCATCCTTACAAATGTAACAGCACACAACAGACAGATGGGGAACATATGGGGACAGTTCAATTTTAATATACTGAACTTCCTTGATTTCTCCAGAGTACAGTACAGTATGTCAGAAAACAAGACCAGATGAACAAAAACACTGGTGGACTGTTGCTTGGAATAGTTTGGAGGAATCAGTTACTCCAGATTTACCAACTTGACTACCCCCTTTAATATTTTCAGGAGTTAGAAAATGCACCCCCAGGGTTGCTGATGACTGACCACTTGAAGCGATGGCAACAGATCCGTAACTTGTGGAGAAATACTTCAAAAGCCAATGACCAACGATACATGAGCTCCTATTCCATCTTAAAGGCAATGTTTGACAGGTAATTAATTAGGCCTTTTGTACGTCATAAAATTGTGGAGTTGTCTGTGTTCACTGCAGTATCCCTGCATGTATACTTATTGTCATATTCAAGAACATTCGTGGTGTATACAGTGGCTTGGCACTGGTATGATGGCTCTATTTTTGTGTGTGTGTCTCTATGGAATCGTTGTACCAGTACCACGCCATCGTAAACACCACAAATGTTCTTGCATATGGCCTTAGTCTCAATAGATTCAAACTTTTCTATCTTGATTGTGATTATGGAATATTTTTTTTATCTTTGATACAGAATGAATGCTGACTAAGAGTATTTGATTTTGGTATGTTGGGGAGGTAGCCGAGTGGTTAGTGTTCTGGACATATAATCAGTAGGTTGAGAGATTGATTCCTCTCAGGTGAGGGCCTGAGAATATTTACTCTTCCGATTTGAGTTTCAGGCACTAACTACAGTATAAGGCTAGCGAACGTCGTAAAACACCCTCACTGGTACCATAACAGCTGAAGTATTTGGGAATTACCCTAACTTCTCTCCCTCTGTAGCTGGGTACCAGTTTGGAAGTCATAATGTGTTTGTGTGTGAGTAGCAGTTGACCTGGGCCACGGTAACGGGCTTGATGAAGCCTATGTCCTGTGTCGGAACATATATATATATATAAATAAAAAAGATATACAGTAAGTGTTTATTATAGAGACACATATACAAGTACAGTATATATTGTGACCTGACAATGATATATTATTCTGTTACAGAGCTCATGAAGGTTGAGGAACCACTGATAAGTCCAACTGTCCAGGTAATGGTGATAGTTTTTAATCCATTGTTCAAGTAAAGTTTGAGTTTCCTTGATATTAATAGACAATGGTGTCACTGTATAACCATTGATTGATTTAATATACAGTTCTCTTCACTATTTCCTAAAGCACTTACGAATGAATGAACTGTCCAGGTAGTACAGGTAATAGTGATAATTTTTAGTCCATTGTTCAAGACAGTAAAGTTGAGTTTCTTTGATATTATCCAGCCACTAACTTTTAGTTCTTCAACTGACCCTCTTTTATTTCTAGTTTCTTCCTGTTTGCTGTCACACCTCCCTATCACCTTTTTCTGGCGCTATATAACCTCGCTGTTGCAGCACTTAATATCAATCAATCAATCCATGTTTTATATTATTATTTAGACTATGGTGTCACTGTATAACCATTTGATTTGATATACAATGAAAAATATGATGATCATTTATGTGTCACTCCATCCCAACACATAAATTAATTAAGGGTAGGGTATAGTTTTGTCATTTCTGGAGATAATGGGTCGATTCCACAGTGGCTTTGGTTTGCTATGATCCTCCCCAACCCCACTTATCAGTCTTAATTATAGCCAACAAACTCAGTAACCATATCCACAAAATCTGTCAGGTAGTTCCAATATTATAATAGTTTCATAGTGGAGTTATCAAATTCATCAAATAGTTCACTCATGAGTCATTTACACAGTTCAGTTTCTTTTGTTATGGTGCTTACAAACCACTGTGGAATCTGCACAATGATTTCTCCAAACTATTTCCGGTCCTGTTTCCTGGCATATTTTGGAGGAATTGGGCCACCTTAAACAAGTTATTGTAATGGAGGGCAACTCTACCCAGTGAGTGTCTTAGCATAGGTGGTTCATTTTTTGTGAGGCATTCAAGTAATTATGTATAACAGAAACCAGCTTTTAATTATGTACTGTTACAGACACATGAAATAGACACACCTAAAAATGTGGCCCCTCATCAAGCATATGGTAGGATGAGATGACGTGTAGTTGTTGTTGTTCTCCAAGGGCAGAATGGCCTCCTGCCACACAGATCCCCAGTACACTTTGTTCACAGTTATAAAAACAAATTAAAATAAAGGAGGGACTGCATGGCCCAATATACCTTGGCTAAACAAGCACATCCCAGGGATATGGGACCAGAGCTTACTGGACCAGGGAGTCTGCGGTTCTCTAACCACCAGGGGGATTGTGTGGAAGGTCTTTGATCCCACAGCCAGTGTTGTGGGCCAAAGTCCATGTTACCACCAGAGGTACAAGTGAGGCCGCACTTTCCATGAGACCAGCCTTGAAGGGACCATAAATGGGGAGGGAGTTTACATTGCTGCATGCAAAGGGAAATGCACCCCATGTGCTGGTGGTCCACACAGCAGTAAAAAAAAAAAAAAAAAAACGAGCCTCTAGTTGCAGTACACCTCACGTGGGCAGATCTCTTTAAATCCACTAGGAAGTGACCAGATCCTACTTTATTCTAGCCCTGTGGGAGATGGCTAGTATTCACAGAGCACGTGTAATAGTGCATATATGCTCAGTGAGGAGCCCTGTTGAAAGCGTGCATGTTTCATGTGTCTGCAACTGTACGGTATGTGAATGATAACTTTATTGTTATTATATAGTATGGAATGGTAAGGAAATAACAACAGCATATTTTAATATTATATAAGTTTATTTACGATATTGTTTTAATTAAGGAGAAATTCTCTTGTTGGTGAATTGAAAGGTCTGTGATTCCTCCAAACTATGTCATGAAACAAATCCCCTATTAGTACCACTGAGGATGTCTGTTTCACGGCATAGGTTGGAGGAATTAGAGACCTTGCAATTCACTAATAAGTATCTCCCCTTCTTAATGACCAACACTGAGACCAACACAAACATAAACCATTTTGAAGAGACACCACAGATATTAAAAATAAACAACTGAACTTTACAAAAAAAATTCAGAATAGTAAAAATATTATAAATTTCAGAAATGTTTTGAAAGTGTTATGATAGTAATGATAATGATGATACAGTAATAATAATATCTTACTATTATTATTTTATCAAAGTCAAAATTGCCTTTCAGGGGTTACGAAAATTTTCAAACATTAAAAATTTTCATTATTATTATTATTATTATTATTATTATTGTTATTATTATTATTGTAATTGTTATTATGTTTTAACAAAGCTATCTATAACATTATTGATGGTAAGCTGAAGGTTACATATTCTTCAAACTTTATCACAAAACCACCATTATTGAAGGAATTAGTAGCCTCCAGTTATTTGAGAGCATCACAAGCCTCTTCAGTTTGTTCTGCATTTCATTCATTATAACAGTACAGGACCATTCTCTGGAATGATGTACAGTATATTTAAGGACCCTGTGCTCATGTATGATAATTGGAGGTTTCTGATTCCTCCAGACCATGCCACGAAACAAGCTCCTTCCATATAGGTGTGTGTTTCGTGACGATATTTGAAGGACTCACTTTTCTCCAATTTTCTGACTACCGTACAACACAAGGTCCCTTAAAACCCTATGTCAAAATTCTGTAAGTTAAAAATCCAGTATATACTGCAACTCCATAACAGATATTGTCTGTAAATATTTGCACTACTCATAAGTACGTACAGTTGGCAGCATAAGTTTGCTTGGTTTCACCTGTGTATATAATAATAATAATAATAATAATATGAGCTATTGTGATGTTGTAACACAATTTTAATACAGAGATGACAGATACACTTTTCATGTGGTAAATTACACATGTTGTTAGAATAGAAACTGGATCAGAATGCAACTATCTGGTCATATTCTCATTATTTAGTACACAAAATGAAAGGGATTTTATGTTGCCGGCTGTACCTAAACTACCAGTTCATAAATAATTTACCCCTGAGGCATGTGTGTGGGTTTATGTACAGTATTTATATTTGCCGCCGACAGAGGAGACTTGGTCCTAATAAAGTGAAATATATTGTACAGTATTTTCTGATGGATATTTTATCCAATCTCATTGTGATAAATTTTAATTTAAATCTGCCATAACAAGGATTATAAAATTATCTTAAGGAATTACATAGCAAGAATATATAATATACAGATTCACAACATTAATTACAGAAGACTTAAGGGACCCTGTGATGTAGTCAGAAAATTGGTGATATACAAGTCTTTCAAATATTGCCACGAAAAACCACCTATATGGGAGGAGCTTATTCCGTGACATGATCAGGAGGAATCAGAAGCCTCCAATTTTCATACATGAGCACAGGGCCCTTAAGAACCACTGCTCTACAGTTTGTATATAACATAATATAAATGTATGATGATACATTAACGATGCACTAGCAGTCATTATTGCTACTCTCTGCCAATAACATTTCTTTTCTAAGTGTAGAATTTCTTTGGAAAACTTAGAGTAGATTCCACAGTGGTTGGTAGTGGTTTATAAGCACGCAAACGAAAGAATCTTAGCCCTGTAAATGACTAATGGGTGAATTATTTAATGAATTTGGTGAGTAAACTATGCAGTGATCATCATTATCTAACTGTTGGATACATTTTGTGTATGTGCATACTCAGCTATTGGAAAATAATGAAGCCTTACAAGTGTGGTTGGTTAGGAATACCACTGTGGAATTGGCCCTTAGAGAGTATTGTTGTACCATGAATGTTGGACATTAGGCTACAGTTTGTGAAGTGCTCCCAGGCACAACTCAACAAGTGTTATAACATCTACAAATAACATAGAACAATGTATATTGTAGTTCACAACCTTAAATCTTTTTTCCTAGTCAATGATAAGGGATAATAATAATAAAATAGGTGTTTAGCCATATATTATTAAGGGGGAGAATATAGTGCTTTGTTTTGGGTGGTAAATCTGGAGTACAGGTGTATATGATTACTCCAAACTATTCCAGGCAACAGGATACCTTTATTTCTCTTAAATGTGGGTCTGTTTTCTGGAATACTTAGGAGAAATCAAGGCACTCCAATCAAAAGCATATACGCTCCCCTAATATGTACTGTACAGTCGGTGGCAAAAGTTGTGTCGCCTCACTAAGCATTTCTTGAAGGATAACACGAAGAAAAACCATCAAACCCACACTGTTACCAACACATATTACAATATCAAGTGTGAAAATTGATAAACTTTTGGTTCTTCAGTTTACAAGCCTGTGAAGCTTATATTTCCACACAGAACTTCATGACTTGGAAGTTGTAGTGACAGGACTTTTGCCGCTGAATGTATAATACAGTACAGTACTTGTGATGCTGTATGTGCTAGTGGACGGGGGAAGAATGGAGGACTTATGATGATAGGTAAAGCTAATGTTTTGTTGCTTAGGCTTCAGGGTCGATTCCACAGTGGTTGGTATTGGCTTGTATGCACGCAAACGAAAGAATCTTATGGGTGAATTATTTAATGAATTTGGTGAGTAAACTATACAGTGATCATCATTATCTAACTGTTGGATAGATTTTGTGAATGTGGATACATGTACTCAGCTTTTGGAAAATAATGAAGCCTTACAAGTGTGGTTGCTTAGGAAGCTCACAAACGAATACCACTGTGGAATCGACCCATAGCAACAAAGAGTATTTTTGTTGAAGATAAAGTGTAATACTGTCAGCTTAATTAAGGGTGGTAGTATTAAACTTTATCTTTGACAAAAACAATCTTCATTGCTATAGTTGCATTATTTTGCAATGGGAATATAGCAACAAAGATTGTTTTAAAAATCGAAGAGAAAGTTTAATAATGACAGCCTGAGATGGTTGAGCCATGTGAAGAAATGAGGTGAAAGTGAGGCACTTATGGAGTGTTAAGCCCCTTTTACACGAGAGGCAAAAGACAGCGGGCAGACATTGTTACCAATTTTGTGGGTAGGTGTCGGGCACAAGTGGCCAATGGTACCGGGGACTGTTTGATATGGTAACACTGGTATAAAGCGAGAGAATTCCACTCAGTTTCCCGTGCCCACCGTCTGTTTACCTCTAGTGTGGAAGGGGCTTTAGGTGTTAAACTAGACCAAGGAAGACCTGAAGGAAATGTTGTACAGTTGAGCTGGGCTTGGCTTACTTTGGATGTTAAGGACCCTGTGCTCATGTATGAAAATTGGAGGCTTCTGATTCCTCCAGACCATGCCACGAAACAAGCTCCTTCCATATAGGTGGTGTTTCATGGCAATATTTGAAGGACTCATTTATCTCCAATTTTCTGACTACATAACAGGGTCCCTTAAGGAAGAGGAAGCATTTGATAGAGACAATAGGAGGAAAGGCCATGGAATGTCTAACCTCATAAAATAATGAAAGAAAAAGTACATGATGAATGATGGTGATGCCAAACTGATGAGTTTTCTTGCATACAGCCCTTGTTTCTCCAGTATTGTACAATACTGATATTTCCAATCCAGTGACTTTCCAATGTATAATAATGAGTACAGTACTGTACACCCGAGCTTGTAAATTCGCCACCACGTACTTAGATGTTTATGCCATTTAAGCTGGTAACATTTATTTGGTGAGGAATCAGAATAGGTTTAACATAGTAGAGGGACATGATACAATCTTTCATCTACAATTACACCTTCCCCACACAGTGTTACCAGCTCAGATAACATAAACATTTGGGGACGTGGTAACGAATTTACGAGCTTGAGTGTACATGCATTATCAATAAGAGTACATACATGTATCACAATAAATATAATATTTTACTGTAGTAGTTTGTAAATTGACTGTACAGTTGGGGAACAAAGTATCTGGACACCGTTAACATCTTCTGATAACAATGTCAGTGATAAACACGTTAGTAATAGACAAAATGTATTCATTACTACATAACGATAACTAATATTGGGTGACGTCGACCAACCACAGACACTGAAATAAAAGTTATCCTTCAATTCATAAATATTGTCTCTCATTGATGTGTTTACTCTTGGGGATGTTACCAAAAGCCACCAACAGTGTTCAGATACATTATTCCCCAACTGTACAGTCGCACACCACAATCACTAGCCCACCTGAATCGAACCCCGAGATCTGAAGCAGGTGATATCTGAACAATAGCCCACCCAAACCATTACAAGAAGAACACACACACTTATTTAGACACATACACACACAGCATACCCAAACCATCAAGAGACTACACACACACACACACAGCCCACCTAAACTATCAAGAGGCTACACACACACACTAACACACACACACAGAGCTCCATCCAAACCATCATAAGGCCACACACATCTCGAACCAATCCCGTATGGGGGTATTGCCTTTAGTGATGTAGGCAATACTTTAAGGGTTTTGCTGTTGCACCTCTCTGTCACCTCTTTCTGGTTCTATATGACCTTGCTGTTACAGCGCCTAATATCAATCAATCAATCTATCATCTCCAAGTAATAAAAGGGAGGCTGGAGAATGTGGTGTGCAACTGTACACTCGAGCTCGTAAATTCGCAACCACGTGGTCGCGAATTTCCGAGCTCGGGTGTACAGCCACAATAAAATATCCACCGACACTTTCCTTCCGTCGTTGTAAATATCTTGGTAATAAAGAACAACAAGTGTATGATTTTGCAGTACTTCATATTATTAATTGAAGAGGTTGAGTTGACATAAGATGTTGTATGATTATATTTTAATATGATACCGATTTATTGCATGATGGAAGGAAAGTGTTGGTGGTTATTTGATTGTGGCTGTACAGTCGCGGCACATAGTCCTTGACCAGGGTGTAAGGGGAAGTCTGTTCAAGGACTATGTGCCGCGACTGTACATGGTCATTATTTGCATTCTACACATATCACCTACACACATTGTTAGTAGGAAATTCAATATAAAACATCAAAGATATGTAAACAATGAACATGCATTATATTTATGCACTGTACGATCACTCACAGAAATTCTCCACCATCTGCCAAGTTAAGGGACCCTGTGATGTAGTCAGAAAAACGAAGATAAATTAGTCCTTCAAACATTGCCACAAAACACACACACCTATAAAGAAGGAGTTTGTTTCATAGCATAGTTAGGAGGAATCAGATGCTTCCAATTTTCATACTCTATCACAGGGTCCTTAAGAGATCTTACACTGACAGGGTTTATATATGTTGTAAACTGTAAATCACAAAACTCTCCATGTGACTTATATCAGAAAAACTGTAGAGTTGTAGCAACTCTATGAAAACTTTGTAAACATGCGTAATAGTAAATAACAGAGCACCTACTTAATTGTAGAGTAACAGTAGTAGTCTAAATGGGAAGAGCATCAAAGTATGAAAAGTTTAGTTAAAATGTAGTAGAGTAAAAATAGTGTTAGACCACCCAGCTGTTATGTAAAGTACAGTAACATATGTAGTATTCTTTATATGTTTAGGTAAAGTTATATCTTTGGTTTCTATGTTATACACTAATACATACTAATTTTGATAATGATTGGTAACAATTAAGGTACAGCATTACACTGATGAGTAATTTGTTGATGTGCTGAATGAAGAAATGGAAGAAGATGAGTTCAGCCAGGATGAGGATGAAGATGAAGATGAAGAGCGATTCCAAGCCAGCTGACTCTTGCGTTGTTGGCTGCGTCCAGACGAGTTTGGTGAACCCAGACGTAACAATTCCAACAGAAACCTTCTTGGACTTGACACTCTCTGCTCCTGGGGTTCCTTATCCTCTGCTGGGGGGGACTTTTTCTTGTTACTTTTGGTGGGTGTGTGTGAGACAGAAGGATGCAGAGGGACCAATGAGGGAGTAGCATACTCATGACTATCACTACGATCTCTAGACTTGATCAACCAATCATCTTCAAGGTACTTAAACACTTCCTTGGCTTGGTAGCGTGACCAGCTGCGTGGCTCCAGCAGACGACGCAGCAGACGAAGGAGCCGTACGGTGAATCTCTTGAACGTTCTGGGAACTCTTGTGGACTTGACTCGCTGCCAGTTCCTGAAGGTGACATAGTCCTGATCACTGGTGTCACTAGTTGACCAAGGTGCTGCTCCAGTCAGACAGTGTACAATAAGTATACCCAGACCCCAGGCATCAAATGAGGAGCTGGTGTAGTAACCCTCAGAACCTTCACCTCGACTCAGTTCTGGGGGACTGTAGGGTCCGGTCAATTGACGACGCCCAACAAATGTTCCTGCTCGGCAAGTTGATCCAAAGTCTGTGAGCTTAATCAGGGAAAGGTTTGGTCTGAAGATAAGGATGTTGGCTGGACAGACATTACTGTGAACCAACTGGAAGCCTTGGAGGTAATTCAGTGCACTTGCCACCTGTTCAGCCACACGACGCATTGGTGTCTGAAAATGTTCGTATATAACAGTTACTGTCAGCAATGTTCAGTCTGCCAAGGGGTCAAGTACCAATTGCATCAATCATGGGAGGTATGTTTTGTGTTACTGTAATTTAACCATAGTATTAATATCAGATTATACACACACACTCAACATCCATGACTCTCCAACTTGCACTTGGCTATAAACGTACAGTATATGTAATTTGACCATAGTATTTATATTATGTATGTGGTTACCTCATCAACAGTCCTGGAGCAGAGGTAAGAGGCGAGGTCACCAAAGGGAGCATACAGCATCGGATAGACAAAGTAGATATCAGTTTGGAAGAGTTTACCGATGGCTGGCTCAAGGTTCTGGTGATTGAGGTGTGAGGCGTAGTGGTACTCTCTCTGAATGTCACGACGACGACACACATCACGACACACAGCCTTCAGTGCCACTTCTCCACCTGTCAATCTATCTGCTGCTAAGTAGATCTGCAAGTAAGTCACATTATTATTATTATTATTTAAGAGAGTAGTTTAAGGGGAGGGTATAGTTTTGGCATTTTTAGAGAGACTGATTCCTCCAAACTATTCCCAGCAACAAAACCTCCATTATCTTCGTTAATTAGGTCCTGTTTCCTGGCATACTTTGGAGGAATCAAGGCACTCTAATTTACAAAAAAAAAACCTCTCGCCTTAATTAAGGGAATAGTACAGTGTTGGTGGTAAATGACGGTACCATACTCATCTTGCCGCCATAAACGTTCCTTAAATCATTATTATTATAAGTGACTCCAACCAACTATATTTTATTATTCTTTATTTCTATTATTATTATACTGTATATTATTTTTATTATTATTATTATTATTATTATTATAGATTATTATTATTTTTATTATTATTATTATTATTATTATTATTATTATTATATATATATTTATTGTACATACCTTGCTCATCTTGCCATAACAAATGATGTTGAGAATGTCATGGTTATCGCTGAGGCATTCTTCTGGAAGGTCATAGCTGCTTCCTCCTCCCCCTGCTGCTGCTGACGTACTGGAACTCTTTTCTGGAAGGTCATAGTTGTTTCCTCCTCCCCCTGGTGGTCTGGAACTGGTCTCTGGAAGGTCACAGCTGTTGCCTTCCACCACCAAGTCTGCCGGACAACACACGTGTGTATTAAGGACCCTGTGATCGTGTATAAAATTGGTGACTTCTGATTCCTCCTGACCATACCACGAGACAAGCTCCATCCCTATAGGTGGTGTTTCGTGGCAATATTTGAAGGACTAATTTCTCTCTAACTTTTAGACTACAACACAGGGTCCTTAAGGGGGTAATTCCTTTTTGGTACATTTGTGTGCCTTGATTCCTCCAAAGTATGCCAGGAAACAGGACCAAATGAGAAAAAATAATGCTATTGTGTTGCTTGGAATAGTTACCAACACATAACTTCCCCCTTAATTAAGGACCCTGTGATCGTGTATGAGATTTGGGGGCTTCTGATTCCTCCTGACTATGCCACGAAACAAGCTCCTTGAAGAACTCCGTTATCTCCTGGGTCTACTCTCTCTCTCTCTCTTTCATTATGTGATTTGGTGGCTAATGGGTGAATTAATTATGAATTTGGTGAGTAAACTATGCAGTGATCATCATCATTATCTAACTGTTGTATGATAGATTTTGTGAATGTGGACACTCAGCTTTTGGTAAATAATGAATGAAGCCTTACAAGTGTGGTTGGTTGGTTGGGAAACTAACAAACCAATTAATACCAATGTGGAATCGACCCTATGCCAAGAAACAATATAGGTGTGTGTGTTTCGTGGCACTATGGAGAGAGAGAGAGAGAGAGAGAGAGAGAGAGAGAGAGAGAGAGAGAGAGAGAGAGAGAGAGAGAGAGAGAAATGACAGCCAGGAGAAAGAGAGAGAGAGAGAGAAGGAAGGAGAGAAAAAAAATATATATGTATAGGGGAGAAAGAGGAGAGAAAATGTATGAAAGAGAGAAAGAGAGAGATGGGAGCAGCAAACAGGTGAGGTGAGGTGAGGTAAGAAGCAGAGAGAGAGAGAGAGAGTGTGTGTCACGGGGCAACAATGACGTCATACCAACACAAGCGTGTGAGTGGGTTTATAGGGAGAATGGTTCTGTCATAGCGACGTTCTCTCTCTCTCTCTCTCTCTCTCTCTCTCTCTCTCTCTCTCTCTCTCTCCTTCCTGGCAGTCATTTCTCTCTCTCTCTCTATCTATCCCCTCTTCTTCCTCTCTCTTCTTCCTCTCCCTCTATTCCCTCTTCTTCCTCTCCCTCTATTCCCTCTTCTTCCTCTCCCTTCTCCCTCTTCTTCCTCTCCCTCTATCCCCTCTTCTTCCTCTCCCTCTATCTCCTCTTCTTCCTCTCCCTTTTCCCTCTTCTTCCTCTCCCTCTATCCCCTCTTCTTCCTCTTCCTCTCACCTGAGTTCACCTGCACTCTTACGTCAAGCAAAATCTCACCACGCGACATCAACCCCTCCCCCCCATCACCCCCTCTCCCTCCCCCCCCACCCATCACCCGCCTGACTTGAGATGTTGCCATAGTTACCTGCCTCTCTCTCTCTCTCTCTGTTACGTGCACGAGTATTTTCCTTTTTCGACCCCCAACCTCTCTCTCTCTCTCTCTCTCTCTCTCTCTCTCTCTCTCTCGTTGCAGACAGTCTTTTCTCCTTTCTTGAACTGTCTGTCTATCTGTCTGTCTACATATATATATATATATGTATATATATATATATATATATATATATATATATATATATATATATATATATATATATATATATACACATACAAATACATACATACATACATTATATATACATACACACATACATCATATACATATATACATACACACATACATATATATACATACATACATACCTTTGAGATGATTCTGACTCCATCTCCACCTGTGCCTCCTCCACTCCACGTTCAACAGGTGGTGGTGTTGGCAGGCAGGTGGTGGTGGTGGTGGCAGGGAAGTGGCAGCAGATACTAGTGGTAATATCCTCTGTCTCCTGCACTCCACGTTCAAAAGGTGGTGGCAGGTGGTGTTAGTGGATGTGGTGGCAGGCAGGTGGTGGTAGGGTATGTGGTGGAAGGTGGTGCTAGTGGATGTGGTGGCAGGCAGGTGGTGGTGTTGTTGGTGGCAGGGAAGAGGTGGCAGGGAAGAGGTGGCAGATGACAGAGATGATCTTACTCAAAGCGGATATAATTGTTATATATGTATATCTTGCTACGACTCCAGCTGAGTTTAATTATGTAACCTATTGCTAGGTATTGTAATATGTTCCTCTCTCTCTCTCTCTCTCTCTCTCTCTCTCTCTCTCTCTCTTTACAGGTAGATATATCCAACCGCTCTCTAATCCCGTAAAACAAGTGAGTGACGACCAACGGTAAGCAATAGAAGACGACAACGACAATGAAAGGATACCACCACGTCGTAGATTGATTAATAATAATATATAAATAAAATACAAAAATGTTCCACAAGGTGACGGAGGTAAACTATAGCTTATAGAGCGGGAAAATGTCACAGAATACAACAACCATCACCTTCACAATACCTTAAAATACAGAAATAAATATTGTCTTGTTTGGTACGTACTGCCAGTAAATGTTAGTATTATAACTTCCTAGCTGCCCACTACGTTAATTAATGACTCGGGAATAATGTAAGATTTTCTCTTAATGTAGGGAATGTTGGTAGGAGAGATAAAATAGCTTAGTTCCGGCTTGTGTGTGTAATGTTATGTACGGTCTCGGAGAAGGCTGGATGGATACTGACTCCAGACTCCAGTCGCTGTCTGGATTCTGGAACTGCTCAGTGCTGGGTTGAGTTGACTGACGCTTGCACAGTGTTGCCAGAGGAAAAGGATGAAATTCCCAGTGCTATACTACTGTACTCGCCAAAGTCTCAGGAAATCCCTATACTACTCGCCAAAGTTAGGAAATCCCATGCAATAATACTCGCCAAAGTCCCAAGAAATATCAAATACTCGCCAAGAAATTCCATGCAATACTACTCGCCAAAAAATGAATCCCTATCCATTCTTCTTCCAACCCTTCCCATACTTCATCCCTTCCCATTATTAAACAACCCTTCCCATTCTTCATCCCTTCCCAGCTTCATCCCTTAAATAGTAACTGTCCTAAAATATTTTGCATGTATCCATTTCCTTTGTCGAAAAGGTTGGAAGTTTGTGTTGGGCGCCTGTGAGGTGGCAACACTGGCATTAAGCCTGAGACAGTGATGCCAGATGCAGGTAAATTTCTCAGTTTCATAGAATTTTGAAGTCCACATAGGGAAATATAAAGATTGTTCAGGAGTAAACAGGGACATTTCAACTAGAAATACCAAAAATACCCTAAATTTTCAAGAGTAAACAAGGAATTATTGAGGGAAATATGGAAATTCTGATGTTGAAATTGGGGAATTTTGGTGCATCAGACCTGGCAACACTGTTCTGAGATAAACAAGGCGCATGGAAGAAAAGAATGTCACCGGCTTATCTCTTTATAACATTCTCATCATAATGTGTGATACTTATAGCCTCGGGTAAGTCCACCATTATATATTCTTTCTTGTACTGTTATAACACATTATTATATAATGTCTGAAGAAGGTGTAATAAGTTTGGTAATAATCAAGCGTTTGTCCATAATCTGCTTTGGACTCGAGGTTTTCAGAAGGCAATGTTTAATAGTGTGTTTTGAACGAATTTAAGGTATTATTACAAAATAACTTTGTTTTTGGCTAGGCTTACGCAGTGTTATCACATTTGGTTAGGTCCTGGGAATTTGCCCAGGTCACTTTGATAGTTTACACCAGTTATACCCGGTAGTTTGCCCAGGTTAGTTCCCGGTAGTCTGTTGTGGTCAAGGTTAGGTTAGGTCAGGTCAGACTAGTTTCCAAATTATGTTTGTAAAACGAGGCATTTCCGAGAGAAACACCATAGATGAAAAGTGTCTAAAAATGGTCCTAAATACCTAAATAGTGGATAATGATACTAAAATATACAATATAGTGAACCCAGTTTTTCTGTAAATTTACCGAATTTATTGTTCACAACCGTCTCAAATTAATGTTTTGAGAGATATCACCACCCCCTCCCTCCCACAACTCAATTTCTATAAGCACCTCATTTTCGCCATATTTGAACTAGATTCGTCTGAAAAACACTACTGTACAATGCAATAAATACAGAGGAAATGCCATAGAAAGTAGTTTAGGAAAGTAGTCTTAGAATGGTATAAATTTATGGGTAACAAAGGTAGAAAAACCGTACACAATAATGGTAATTCTTTCATATTTACGGTACCATATTTTCTTGTACACTTATCTACTGTCATCCAAGTTTCCCGCAATTTAAAAAGGCCTCTTTGAGTCGAATGCATAATTGGTGAAAAGGTATGAGGCTGAATTCACAGTTTAAACAGCTATTCACATATGAGGAGAAAGAGGCTACAGACACCATTACAGTGAACAACTTACTACATGTACTGTACTAAGGAGCCGGCTTTCTTCACCTTGCAGCCCTGCACATACTATTCTATTATCAATTAATAAACTTAACATTGTCGTAACTCATATTTTGCCAACTGTACCTATATAATATTGTACGAGACATACCAACCAACCGCTGTACTAGAGTAATCCCAGTTTTATTTATATTTTACTATTGCTGCCTTGTAGGCTACACTTATCATTTCACACCTTAATTAGCCTCCTTTATATCAATACGTTGGAAGCTTGAGCACTTTGAAAGTCTCTCTTGGTTATAATATTCTTGTCCCTCCAACAAGCAAGAAAATAAAAATAGGTGTTAGTTTTAGTATACAGTAGTTTAGAAAATGTAAATAATGAGAGTAGGAAGGAACTTTGCCTGGACAAGTTTTCTGTAATGTAGCCTACAGCTGGCTCCACTGGTGTGAGGGCCACTGCTGGGCAAAATGAATGACGAAGAAATAATAATCAGTATAAAGGTGGCGGCACACTGGGCAATTCTGGCTAGCTTGCCACTTGCTTTTGCTACCTGCCTTTCTAGCAAAAACTTGTTATCCGTCACACTGGTAATATCTTGCTAGCGTCAGCAGCCAGCGAGAATGACAACAAAACCTCCTGTGTCCCACCAATCTTGCCTACTTTACAAAGAATGCTGAAGTAAAAATAATGTAAACAAACAAATTGACTTTTATAACCAAATCTAACAAAGACATTAATTAAAAATTGATTATATAACTCCAGTAGAAAAAAAGGTACCGAAAATACATTGGATTAATGTCACTTATATACGAGAGTACTAAACTTATACTGTACTTATTACTTGTAACATTGTATTTCTTTGCATTCCTTTTATTATATCTAACCTAATATACTGTCTTGTGAAAATTGTGCTGTAAATTTACTTTAGTACTGTGTTCACTGTAATGTATATTTCAGTATCATTCCCCACTATTTTTAACCATTCTAACACTTTTCATGGTATTGATATACCTACTGTACTTCACTCACTATATTGTATATTTTAGTATCATTACCCACTATTTTTGACCATTCTAAGATGAATTTTGCAATTATATTAAGTGCTATTTAAAGTTAATGTAGTTTGGATCATGTAAATATATATATCTATGTTTATTTATTGCATTTGATAGTATTATTTTGCTTGAGTAAAGAATATTGAGGTCAAATTAGCTGTGTAAATTAGTATTCATAAAAACGACTATACTGTAGGTTAGGTTGGGCTCCCCTATGTTTTCATAATTTATTCATTTCTCAACACTAAACTTTCCCTGAACATGACTATTCTCCCCTCACCACTTTCTATCTCTCTCTATATAAAAAAGTAATAAAACAAATAAATATTTTATGAGACAAAAAAATTGGGAAAACAGCTCTGATAAAGACATACCAAAAAGGCCACTGGTACAGTACAGTATGTGCATTTGGCTTAGGTGGAATACTGTACAATGTAACTCTATTCCTTATTATTTGGAGAATACATAATAAATTCTCAAACAACCTTTCATCTCCATCAATAGATGTTTGTGTGTCAAATTCCCATTTATAATTCCACTCACCTAGGTTGAAATGTAGTACATATTTCATCACAGACCTATTATTTTGTTGCATAAAATGCATTTTGGTCCATGTCTTCAACTTACAGAATTAAAATATGAGCATATTATATGCATTATTGTTTTGGCTTGGTTAGATAGTAATAATAGATACAATACAAAGTTTTATTTTGTCTTGGTTTGAATTTTCTTAACTTCTATTATCTAAAAAAGTAGTCATTGTGTTAGGTGAAATTTCTTAAATACAGAATACAGTACATGGTTAAGGAAAGTACAGAAAAGTTTTGAAAATACTGTTTAATATATAGTATCACAAGTGTTGTACTATTTAACAAAGGAATATGAAGATGATCCATGCGTACAGCCGCTGAAACCAAAACCGTCTTCATATCCAAGCAAGCACGGTCCAGAGCAGTGTATGGGGCAGCTTGCCTGTTCTTGGGAAATGTAAATAATGCAAATGGCGAATAGTTTTGGGGTGGTTTGACCCGTTCCAGATTTGGTTAGGTTAGGTCTGGCTAATTCTATAACGTTGCTACCGTTATATAGGGAGAAGTAATCATTGTACTTCATTACAAATTTAGATTATTCAGCATGTTTGTTTAACATTTTAAGTACCGCAGGTACTGTATTCACTTTCTTTTAACACTCCAATCCCGTGCTTGAAGATAAAAACACTTATTATGTATCCATGTCAGTTTTTGTCCGCTGATACCGAGCATGCCCATGACTGTCTTTGTATCCCAATCCTATCAAAAAATTCCCACTTTGACCGTGCACCCCCACTAGACCCACTCGGTGTGTTGTGGATCTTCTTCACCTCTTGTTGAAAGGATCCCTTGAAAGTCACAAACTTGGCCTGGACATCATCTGAAAAATAAGAGCCACATTAATCTTAGCATAGCCAATGTAAATGTGAGTGCATATGCATTTTGGTAATTTATTTTATTTACCTTTTTTTATTGTAAATCACATGGGATTTGTTTTTACTTTATTGATGGACCGTAAAGGAATCACAGTTATTATGTTTAATTTATCAAGAATGTTTATGAAATTGTAATTTATGTAAGGAAATCTTTACATTACAAATCACATATACATATATTAGTCTACAATCAATTAACTATATTACTTGCTTTATTTTAATTTAAAGTTCACATAATTTGAATAAAACTTCAATTCATTAAAATCAAACTTCAAGTGTTTTAAAGTACTGGTATACAAATATTTAAAATTAAACTTCAGATGTTCTAATATAAACTTAAGGAGTTTTAATTTGAAGTCTGTTGTTCTAAATAAAACTTTAGTTGTTTTATATTAAACTTAAGTTGTTTTATTTTTATTTGAGGGTGAAAAGGTGTAGTCTGAATTTCCCCAACTGGGATCTGCATGGGATTCATAGGCTGAGGCTCATGTTTGGGAATCTTTAGTATGATATTGTTTGGGCACCTATGATCTAAGTTAAAACAGGGAAATAAAAAAACCTCAAGATATATACTGTACCTGCAGTTAAGTTGATTGGTGGTAACGTTAGATGTGTAATGTCCAGCTGTACAGTACTGCTCATGTCCAGGATCCCACAATATTGGAAGTTCTCTGCATATTTCTAATAACATATATACATGCTCTGATTTCCAATTAAGCTTTCGAGAAGGCCTTATTTTTCAGAGGCACATGAAGACATTCTGGATATCGGGCGTTTGTTTATGTTTACAAAACAACAGGTGATGGTGAATAGAAAAACTGAATACCTATTTTGTGTTGTTCATATAATTCTTTGCTACATTTACAGAGTCGATTAACTAATTGAAGTAACTATTTTCATGTACAAGCTAAGATTTGCATGCTCAATATGTTTTTCCTTGGTATATAAAGGACACAGATAATGGCTCATTTGAGCACTCGATCTGTGAGGCATGCTGGGAGCAAGTTGCTCGGACTTGCTTCCAACATATTATCCGTTTTCCCTCCCGGCAAGAGTCGGTCGCAAACCACACGTTTGGGCTAACAAAATACAAAGCAGGTGGCAAAAGCAAGTGGCAAGTTAGCCCGAATTGCCCAGTGTGCCGCCACCTTAAGTCAGCAACAAAAGTCCTGTCACCTCACTCAGTATTTCTTAAAGGAGAACATACAGAATTATTATATCGAGGGGGCAGATTAATAAACCTTTCTGATTATTTAGTTTACGAACCTGTGAAACATTTCTGTCCGTACTGTATTTCCCTTCATGATTTGACAGATCTGGTGACAGGATTATTACCGCTGACTGTCCAGAGGTTCCATAAAGCATCTTGCTGAGGTGGTCAAGTAAGTTGTAGTTTGACTATGTACTAATATCACCCATTTGGAAACTATTACAAGTATTGCACTTATTTATAATACACCCTGCATTGTAATGGTATATAATAAGTAGACAACATGTAAGTTTTAAAGTAGCACATTTTATTTTTCACACTTTTTTATGTACATGTCTAAATAGAACAACATAATGTGCACATTCATCATGAAACAGGTACCAAACAGTATACATAATTTATAAGATTTACAATATATACATTTACAGAATTGATTTCTGACACAATTACTAAACCAAATAAATACACTCTGAAAAAATAATAATACATTAGTCATACACAATGAAGAAGTTGGTAAACATCTTGGAATGGGCTTGTACATAGCATATAGATATTCCTACACAGTAATGTACTGTTATTTTTCATTATATACATTTCATATATTGTATATCTTTAAAGCCCTTGGTATATGACAAACTGCAAATAATAAACTCATATATCTATAATGATACATAAATGTGAATCTTTGGTTAGAAATGCCTCTCTCATTTGAGGCCATAATAAAAGGTACAAGAAGTAGAATTATACTGTAAATGGGAAGATATGAGGTTCTTAAGTTCATATATATATGTACTGCACTGTACTATACCAGAGAGTACTGTATCAGGCCTGGGTGAAAAAATAAAAACTGTGCATAGGGTAAAGTTGAACAAGGCAGTACAGTATGCAGTTACCCAGTGAACATTTACAACTCACTAAACAATGTGACAGTGGAGCAATACCTACTTATTTTCTTTAATCTACCCAATATTCCACTTTCTCTCACATTATGATATACAGTATTTACCCATGATATTTTGTATAGATCAACTGGTATTAGTCAATGTAAAGTCAGGAAATATAGTAATGGAACCACCCTTACATTGAAATTATCCACAGGGGAGTTCAAATACTTCTTTTTTCCAACTGTACATACACTGCAGAATACATGTCAATTGTTTATTTGAATTTGTGTTGTTTTGATGAAAGTATGGAGTTTTTTGGTTTTGATTATTATTATATCCAATTAGGTAATCACAAAGCTTACATCATATACTAATCTGACTCATTGGTGATTGGAATAGTTTTACTACTGAGTGCTTTAAATGGGTTACAATGCTGACAGGGCAATTACATTATCTGGAAACACCAACAAATTTCACTGGCAACAAGTCACATTTTTTTTTTTTTTTTACTTTATTTCTTTCATATTCTTTATCTTCCAATATTTAATTTGTAACACTCAATGAAATTTGTTTGGTATTCCTTGACATATGACAAGTATTATTATTAAGAGTAAGGCAGCATTGGCTGTGGGATTTGGTAACATAATGTAAGCAAATTATTGTAACGAGATGAAGAATAATGAACAAAAACCTATCGATATCTTGTTCGACTAACCAGCCACAAGTTGTAATAATTAACTATTGATATTGAAAGGTATACTAGAATTGGTATATTCACAGCCATATTCCTGTATGTTTGTGCCATCTTATGGGTGAGAAATCAATGTAGAAGGAACATGGTATTATATTGCTCTACTGTGTTTCACTTATACTGTCTCCTCACCCACAGTGTTATCAGCTCAGGTGGTACAAACATATGTATGGTAGTCAGTTTGTTTTCTAAAAATAAAGAAAACAATCACTGGTTCTATTTTAAGTGTGACCAATAAAGCTCTGTATTGACACTTTACCATACAATCAGTAATGTGCAGGTGTCAACTATGACCCGTGGAAATCAGACCAACAAACCATTTATATATAGGTACTAGGCTGCCAATTTACCAGCTCCAGGATACCATTGTTACCAATTTAGCACTTTATTCATGGCTGATACTATATATTGCTGAAGTCTATGAGTGCTTTTTAAAATATTTTGAATAAATCACAAAACCACTGCACTATCTACCACAAAAAAATGCTAAATTTGCATCAATAAAGGGTACATATCCATAAAGTTACACAACACTTTGATATTCAAGTACATTGACATTAGGTGCAGTAATCTCTTTGTACAAAACTACTGATTTTATTGAGTATTGAATCTCTAAAGAAAGAAATACTCTGTCTAATTAATAAAATATTTTTTGCTTCTTGCATTACACCCGTCCTAGTATCTGCTTTTGCTGTAAATATCACAATGAAGATAATTAAGTTATGTGAGAAATTAAGATTGGAATTTAATCTTGATTAACATTTCAAAATATACATGGTATCCAATTAGTAATCCTACTGTGAGTCTACATTAATAAGAAACTAGATACACCACTGGGTTGATTAAATGAACTAGACATATCCACACAGTTGAGACAACTTTAGGCAACATGTGATATGGATGAAAATGGGTACAGTTATTTATTATTTGTATTAATATTGAAGATAATTCCTCAGCATTATCAATACTGTACCCCATTTCCCTTTTTCCAACAGGGTTGGGGCTCCAGTACCAAGGACAGAAACAGGATGCAGAATATGGAAGGAAGAGACAGATTACCCAGTGAAATGGGTCACACTCTCATCCATTCCCCTTTCAAACCCATAAAACTCAACTTCCTCCAACAAATTGTTGCATTCATGACCTATATCCCTTTAATTAGACATTGTGAAAGAAGCCATTGCATGAACTGTCAGGTTATAACTAATTTGCCATCCCAAACATACACTCTTCCTAGTGAATTTCTTCCACTCTTGTCCATCATTCACAAGTTGTTTAGCTTCACGCTTTTTCATTTCATGCTTCTTTACACAACTTGCCATATGCTATTTTCTAAATCTTCCCTTTCTTTGCCTTTCGAAATCACTCTCGTACACTTTTCCCCACCCTTAAATTTTGTCCATACTATCTCACAAAACTTTCCTCTACTTTTTGATTAAGTGATTTACTCACACTACACCTTTCATAGATTACATTATTTATCACCCTGTCAATTTTTGGGATTCTACACACACTTCTCAGCATAACCCATCTCTACTGCTCTTATTCTCAACTTCGCATATTCATACCACTCCAAAGTTTCACAACTATACTAATAAAAAAAATTGTTGGTGTATACCACTATTAATACTGTACTATAAAACATCACTGAGGCCAATATTTTCACCTATATGATTACATGTACCGGTATATATATACTTTGATATGAAAGTTGTGTTTTAACACTTACATTAAAATATGATAAAACATATTATTCACTTCTGTTTTCAACAGGAGCTACTTTTGTAGTCACTTGTATCTGAGAGGTGGCTGCCTTCCTTCTGAGGATGAGGTTCCACTGGCTCTCGTAACTTCCTGCAATAACAAGGTCAGAGATCAGTACATGTAGTATTCTCTTGTGCTTTTTTTGTTAGGAATTACCTAATCTGTCATCTACCATACTGAGACTTGATCCACACCCATATAATTGCTGTTGTGTTGCACTTATGGAATATTCTAAGGCATCAAATTCACCAACAACAAATTTCGCACACCAATAAATATCAATTCAAAAGCATATCATGACTTTTTTCTTTAGCATTGTCCTAAGAAAGACTCTAGAAAAAGAAATAAAAACATTCAAATCACACTGTACATTATGGAAAAAGATCTTAACCGAATCAGTATTTTTCCACAGCAACTCTAACAACACCATGCAAACCAACATCTGTATTAATTAAGGGACCCTGTGGTGTAGTCAGAAAATTGGAGGAATCGGAAGCCTCCAGTTTTAACATACGATCACAAGGCCCTTAAGTAAAGCATAATTTACTGTACATCCTAACATTACTACAAGCCATGTTCAGTTGTATACCATGGCACGTATGTTAACTTTACTTATCAATTCCAAACACATGCAACAAGTTCATTATTATCAAGGTCCACATTGTCATAACTGGACAGAGACATACAGAACATTGATGCCTGTTATAACACCATATTCAAGTACCGGTACAGTCGCATATGTAAGTCTCCATTAATCCACATAATTTTAGTTGTCATACTATCCACAGAATTATTATAATGCTAATATGAAAAACAACACCAACTAGGTTCCAAAACTTTGAATACAGTACCAGTTAGCAAGGAATGTGTGATTATTTGAGACATAAAAGCAGTGTTTTATATTATTATGACACAGAGAAGGGAAGAGGTGTGAATTACTGTTGTCAGTCAGAAACATAAGGATAGAAAGGGTTATCTCAAAGTATTTTCGGCAGCAAAAATTTGTCCTAGTCAGCTCGAGTGAGAGGAGCCTGCCTGGTGATCTGGTAACACTGTATGAGAGTTGAAAAGTATGGTTGTAACTAATGAACCTTAGTATTAGCCATTTAAACCATTTGTCAACTCTCGTACAGTTGTTACCAGATCGCTAGGCTCCTCTCCCTAGAGCTGAGCGGGACCAATTTCTGCTGCCGACTGTACATTTGCTTTACTGTATTACCAAAAGTGGAATAGCATGGAGAAGTTTAATTATTTAATTTTGTACACTACTGGCAACAGTAAATGTGTTTATGATATTTGATGAGCTTTATGATATAGTGCTGCATAAAACACCACAAATATATTTCACGATTGTATATACAGTAAATCTGAACTAAAAAAAATTGGGTTCAGCAGATATTTTATCACACCATGTGGTTAGTCTTTTTTTTTCTGGCTGAGTGTAATGTTTGTAAAGGTTATGGGGCCTACCTCAATATACACCTTTCTTCCTTTATATTTTTGTTCTGTTTTTGGTAAGATTTGCACCATTTATGATTTATGTGTGATCCTTAAACCTCTGAAAATAGGTTGCAAAACTGGAGAAGGCTCAGACTGGCCAGAAAGCAATTAAAAAAAATGTGCCAGTGTAACTTCAATTTTGCTGAGATTGGTTAAAGTTGGCCTACCTCAAGTTGGGTCAGAAGTGAGGTATCAACCAATCATTATGTAAAGTGCATAACAAGCCTCTATGCTATCAGCTGTGAATGATTACCATCTGCCAGTAAAACAGACTATGTAGTGCATTATTTGTACCCTGGTGAAGATGTACTGACTTTCATTTACCTCATAATGTAAATGTCTTGACTTGCATTACAATTATTGAATAAGCTATGAATGAGACTATGAATCTGATGTACATGTACTTTGAGCAGATTACAAATAATGCACAATAGTGATGCAAATATAAAAGCAACAACCAAGCAATGCCTACAGATGAGTTAGTGAAGTCTTGTATGAGTTGGGTGAAGGGGCAGGGGACTTACAGCTCCCTAATTTGTTCAAGAGCCATAAGAAGCTGAGTGTTGGTGCGGTCAAGTGCATTAATGCGATCCTCTTGAGCCTGGATAAGGGCATCCTTCTCTGACATGAGCTCTGTCATCTTCACCTGCTCTTTCCTGAACTGCTCCTGCAACCTGAAAATGTATACAATATGACAATACTGTATCTAATATTGATAGTTGTAGTTTACCAATTGTCTTAGTCAACAGTATCAAGTACAGTTGATTGAAGCCACACTGATAGTACAGTCACAAAATTAGAAGCCACAGAGATAATATTAGTACTGAAAGGAATGTCTTTAGTGGAATGAAAAGTAAATGAACTATTGTAATAATATAATGTTATACTAATGTCATCTCTCTTAGTTTTTGTAGCCTGAAATGTACATAGGTTTACTTAGTTATTAATAGAATGTATTATCTGTTTTTTTAATGGGTATATCATTAGGACCTTGGGATTAGGGGTTTTCAGCAATGGGTGGTTAGATACAGTAATTGGACATAGTGCTTCCCCTGCCTAAGAAAATAATAATTTCTGATATTGCAACATCAAATTACAAAGTGAAGACGTGTTGCATCACCATCAATTAAATCTTATTATAATCCATGACATAACTATAAGTTATTTGCAATAGGACTCACTTTTGAAGTATTTCTCTCATGTGATTTTCCTGGACATCTGGCTCCATCCTCTGAAGTCCTGCTGGGTATTGGGAGGTTTGATGTGCATGTCGTGAAGGTTGAGGAGTAGGAGTGATGGAGGTGATATGGGGAGAAACAGGTAGGGTTGTTGTAGCCACACTATCAACACCATCAACACCACCAGTACTCTGAACTTGTCCATCAGCAGCAACTAGCTTGTGATGCATCTCTTCCATTGCTGAGCTCAATTCCAGGATGTCTTTCTCATACTAAAATGGATAAACACATTGACATACTGTACTATAATACAAATTATCATCTACAGTTTCCACCTTAACTACCTTCTCATACTTCACAGGTTCATTTCACTTCTTTTACTACTGTATTTATATTTACACTGGTATGTATGTGCAGAGTGATTATGGGCTATATAACATAATGTACTGTATTCAGTAATATTCCTAGAATAAGAAAATTTATTTATTTTTATACAGTATAAGTAGTTTCATTTTTTTTAAACAATTATAATACTATATATGCTATTCACTAAACTTTTTGATATTACCATAATTACAAGAACCTTTATAATACAGTACTAGTATTATATTTACTACACGTACTCACCTCCTCCAGAGTTTTTGTCTCAGAAACTCTGTGGTTTGGTCTAGCTGGTCTAACCCTGGCTTGTGGAGTTTGTTGTTCATCACTGGAAGAGTCTGTATCATATTGGTATCTTGGTCGCCTGCCATTTCCTCCCTCTATTGACTGGCGTCGGGCATTTTTATTTCTCCTGCATTGTGATGCTCCCAACAGGTCTGATGTAGAGTGATGGTGGTCAGGGGTTGAAGTGGCTGTCAGAGTAGGTTGACCCCATCCAGGTGGCAAACAACGTGGATTGGTTCGTGGTGCAGCAGACTTGTACACTCTATGTTCTGATGGAGGAGTACATGCTAGGGAAGTACTGTCCTCACTAGATGATGAATGAGTTCGTTGTGGACCCCTGGTAGAAGGTAAACTTGGAGTGATAGATGGGACAGTTGTTGGTAAGTCCTCTACACTATGGGCAGAACTAAGGGATGAACTCACTGGACTTTGGTGTTGCTGTGAGCTTTGGTGAATATGGTGATGGTGATGGTGATGGTGTCCTGCACGAGGTCCACGGTGAGGGACTGGTCGTGGAGAGCTGGTGACAGCATTCAAGTGATACATTGGGTTATTAAAAGCTAAAGGTGCTGTCAGTTGTGGTGGTGTCATGTGTGGTGATATATGCATACCACCACTGCTGCTGTTACTACTTGTGCTATTATTGACAATAGCATTGTTATTGGCAGCATCATGATGAGTTATTGATGGGTCAACAGGGCTGGATGACTGACTGTAAGCAAAGCTTTGGTATCCTGATGAAGCAACATTTGAAAGTTGTGATATAGAAGTTTGTGATCCCTTCATATTTGCCTCTGCTTCTCCAGCTGAGTTCCTGTCATTTTCTTCATGGCTTATATCCAATGACTCCTCAGGATTGCCATTTGCCATTATGGGATTCCCTTGATGCACCTGTCCAACTCCATTAACTTGTCTATTATTATACCAAGCAGTGTGGTTGTGGAAATGGTGATGATGGTTAAAATTATGAGTTGGAGATGAAGGATTCTGTGGTGAACTGGGACCAAGGTGACTATAACTATAGCTATGTGCCATAGCACAATGGTCTCTAGGTTTGTCATCATGTTCCAAAGCTGAGAAGAGAACATAATCATCTGCAGTGTTCAGATCTACAGCTGGTTTACGTGCTGAACCCATCAAATAAGTATTTCTAGGTAGTGTAGAAGGTCGAGGTGTTGAAGGTGTATCAGGTGGAGGTGAGATGTGACTCACTGGTGGGGGAACCATTTGTTTGTAGTCATCACTCACGGTTGGGTCATTGTAACGAAAAATATTTCTCTGGAGGCTCTGATACCCATGTCTATCATCCAACCTGGCACTATCTGGAGCAGAAGTTACTTCTGTGGTTGGTGAACTTGGTACAAGACTGTGAATTGATAATCTGTGTACAATGTTGATATTTGGTTGAGTCTGAGCAACACTTATCTCATCAAGGAGAAGACGAAGCTTCTCAATGTGATGTTGCTGATTGACACTCACACTGTTGGGTTTTGTTGTGGTTGTTGATATCTTTATGAGGGCTTCTGTAAGGAATGTATGTAATAATGACAGTTCCTTGCCCATATCAATGTCTTTGTCATATTCTAACACTCTGTGGTCATGAGTTACTGGACTTGAGATCTGCTTCAAAAACAATTTCATTTGGGCTTGCTCCAGTTCAATAAATTCATTCATAAATTCCATAAAGTTTTCTTTGCCTTGGAATTTTGTAAAGTTTGCAAGGGTCTGCAGGGTTTTGGCAATGAGTGTGAGATTCCTTGAGGCCCTCTCATCAGGATACTCCTGTGTAATATTGAAAAGTGAGGGAGAAAGTATAGCAGGGCACAAAAAGCGCAAGAAGATGGAGGCAGATATGAGGTTATCACTGAGATGTTGTTTGCCCAGAGCAGTGAGGCGCTCTCGGTACAGGCAGAAACATTCTCGAAGCTCCAGGGGGAAGTTGAGATGAGAATTGACAATACGGGACCAAGTCATCCTCACTATTGATGTGAGGTTTTCCTGTTGCTTCTGAAGTGAAGATATCTGTGGTACCTTCATTGGATCAACCTGCAATATTAAAAAATATATAACCAATGAAAGCATTCATGATATATATGGTAAATTATATTTTTCTTAAATGTATCTTTTTATTGTTGCAATAACTAAGAGAAGAACTATTATGGAATATCTTCGTGAGCATTTCCAGAATGGTAAATTATCAATTATTCCAATTTATTGATAAATAAGATATCGAGGGCCTAAATAACAGTAAGGAAATTTGGCATTGCATAATCTCCAAAAATTTCAAGAATGGTACAGATTAAAAAAGTTTAATTAGAGAGTTTATGGAATGATTCCTTTGATTATGGCTACAAGGAGGAACCTTTATATATTAATCTTTGGTCGCTATTATTATTGAGGGAGGTTAGATATTAACAACAAGTAGAGTATAATTAATAATATATGTGATATTTGTCTTACCTCACAGTCAAGGGAAGCTTCAACAACCTTGGTGATGACTTGTCTCAAAGTGTCCATTAAATATTTGCTTCCAACAAGTTTCATGAAAGCTCTTCCATTGACTTGGTTGCTAAGGAGTTGCCTCGAAATAGCAGGTGAGAGTCATCTGTTCAAAAGAAAAGTTATAGTTACTTACAAATCTATCATTACTACTGTACAATAAAGTCTCCCAGGGAAGGAGTAAAACTGTCTCTTATAATGGCCAGTCAACTTCCCTAATTATTTTAAGTATTCTGTAACCCTTAAAAAAAAAAAAAAAGGAAGTGTGAGCATATACAATATATATATCTTTGGTCCAATATGAATGCACATACTTTTTGATGTATGTACCAGTACTATATAACAAATGAATATGAAGTCTCAAATATTGTATTGAGATAATACATAATACATCAAGGGAAATTTTAGAGTCCATCCTATACTTTAAAAATAAGGTATTGTACTACATTTCACTGTAGCCTATATTATAATTATGATAAAAGAAGGACTATATTAATGATACAAAAATATGTTCATCCAAGATATGTGTAAAATGATGACCACAATATAAAGAAAACTGTAACTGGGCATATTAATTCACAACTACTGCACTTGTAAAAAACTATATACTGTAATATACTGTTTGCTATAAAAAGTAAGTACAGTAAATGTCCAGCAAAAATTTTAATTGGAAAACTTGGTGTCCATATTAACCTTTCATCAAATAAAACAATGTATGTGTGCAAGAGTAAGCATGTTACACCTAAACTTCATAACAAAAATAGGTAAACATTATGCATGTCCTCCTTACCTATCCTGTCAATCTCCATCAATACTAAATCTGCAAGGAAGTTTCTGGCTATGCCTTCCCTCTGCATGATGTGGATCATAGATGTTGCAATGTCCTCTTTGGCTTTTACACTTATAACAGGTTCCAGCATCTCGCATATTGCACTGTAGTTGGTCTTCACATACTGTTGAAACAATGATTAACATAAGCATTCATTTATGAAATATATATATAATATTCTAAACAAATACAGCATAGTGTAGTGGGATGTATGCTGAGTTTATAAAGCAGGTGATATAAAGTGGCAGAAATATGGTACTGGAATATTGTAAAGTATGTTAAAAGCAAATGACAAGAAAATAAAGAAAATACAAACAAGAGGGAAAAGAATGTGAGTGAAAAGACTGACCTGAAGGAAGTCTGAGTAGAGTTCCATTGGTAGTATATCAGTGGACTGGAACTTGCACTTGATCCTGAGTGCTGTGTTGTCTTTGCTTGCTGCTTTGTTATCATTTTGTACTTGGTACCATTTCTCTATATGACTACGGCTTGTCACACTTCTCACTTCTATATTCACTGACCCAACCAACACATTCTTCTCCTGTAATTAGAAGGCATCATCAATTACAAGCCATTATTCTGATCTACTTAATGGAGGATTTTCTTATTGGTGAATTGGAAGGTCTGTGATTACTCCAAACTATGCCACGAAACAGACGACCCTAATGTTATTTTAATGGGGGATCTGTTTTGTGGCAGTTTGGTGGAATCAGTTGCTCCAATTCACTCTGAAAAGAATCTCCCCGTAAAATGTTGTAATTTTAGTCAGGAGTCCTTTTCCTGTTAAACTTACAGGCCATGTATTATACTGTAGGTACATATACAGTAATTCAATTATTTCACTACTGTACTATATAATATACACCATTTACCTACAGTCCTGAAAATATAGAGTACTTACCTTCTTTCTCTTTCTATCTCCTTCCCTATACAAGGAAACAGTAATATTTTCAACTGGAGGAAGGTTAGTAAACTCAAACTGTTCTCCCCAGAAGCACATCTCGCATTTCTGTTTGCTGGAGGTACGAGCATAGAGGGAATTGTCCAACAGTAGTTCACAAAAGTACCTGTTGAAGACAGACATAGAATAATATTACAGTATTTAGGGTTTTCATGAGATGTAAGGATGGAGTTTATAGGTGTATGGCAAAGATGATGTTATAATTATGTTCAAATGATTAAGGACCCTGTGATCGCATATGATAACTGGAGACTTCTGATTCCTCCTAACTATACCATGAAACAAGCTTCTATATAGGTGGTGTTTTGTGGCAATATTTGAAGAACTCATTTACCTCCAATTTTCTGACTACACAGGGTCTCTTAAGAAATAAGGTGTCTGGCAATTGATACTGTACATAGAAAGTTAGGAAGATAAATAAGTGGTAATATATCAATTAGTGGGAACACCTCATTCATGCAAGGTGTGTTTGAAAGAATATTTTGAATCTTGATATAGCAACTACAGTATATACACATTATATACATGGTGTCATTGTACTGATCATAATTATCCTCTACTGTAGCTCAGAATTTTCTTTGCCTCAAGTGATAAAGAACATGTGCTCACATTTGTAAACAATTATATAAATTATACAATACCTCTTTTTGTTGACAACTCCTTTGGCTTCCAGGATGAATATTTTGAGTGAGTTCTCTGTTCTGCGTATATTGTCAATGTTGGGATTTACAGCTTTACGTAGTGAGTCCACCCATCGGTCCCTCTCGTCTGCAGTCCTACAGCTGAAATACCGCGTTCCAGTCGGGGACGTTACCTAAAAAGAAAAATTATACAGTATTATGATAAAGCTCAAAGAACAATGCCTATCTTATTGTTACTCAGTTGTACTCGTATCTATATAGAGAAGTAATAAATTTTATGAGACATGGATTGTGATTAGGAAACTATGAAAACATTATTTACCTGGAAGCAGTGTTCTTGACCAAGAATACTGGCATGAAGAGGCTTGATGGTCACCTCACCTGAAGATAAAATTTAATAAATAAATACAGTATAGAGTATATAATTATATACATATAAAATTGGTAATCATAATAATCATTATTATTATTAACTATATATATGATATACAGTTCAGTACAATTATAGTCAATACAGCTCCCAGAATGGCATAAACTCATTCTGATGAAATTACTTCTGTATCTGTAATGAACTATCAACTGTATGAGGCAATAAAGACTACACTGTATAAGACTCAGCTTAGTTAGAGCTCAGATTAGCCTACATAATATTACCCTAATCTTACTATAGCAATAAAAACAGCTTACCAGCAGCAAGGTCAAGGGTGTTCATCATATTGTGACTAGATAAGAGGGACTCATGTGATCGTGATGATCTGAGGCGAGCAGTGGAGCCAAGAGGATCTGGCTCCAACAGTCCACTCGACCCACTACGTCCACCTCGTTTTGTACGCTCCAATTTGGTTACTGATTTCGTTCTCTTCAGTGGATTGCTTTTGAATGATCTCTTGCTGAAGAAATTCTGAAATTAAAAGAGTACATTATAAACTGTTCTTTTATCAATGCATATACATTTTAAGTACAGTAGTAAGAAGTGAGGGTTTCATGAGGCACTTACATTCTTTCACTAAGATGGTCAGCGAAGGAATGAAGGGCCTTCTAATCCCTTATTATTTTCTACCTAATGATGTATCTCGCTCATACCTCAACCAAACTCTAATGAAGGATACTTATAGTAGCTCAACAACATCTCTTTTTCATCAACATTCACATTCTCACTCTGCCATTAACCTCATGAGTGTCAATGTCTCTTTTTTTTCTGTATTGTGACTACTTCCAGACGAATTTAGGTAAATTTTTACAAGTAGCCACAACAGGATTTCACTGGAAAAAAATATATTTCCTAGAAGGATTTAGTGTGACTACCGGGACCTAACCTGGGCAGACTACCGGGACCTAAGCAGGAAAAAATATACAGTAGAAATTAGTCAGACCTCACCTGACCTGACCTAACCTAATTTGGACTGGGACACACTACCGGGACCTAACCTAATCTGGACTGGGATACACTACCAGGATCTAACCTAACCTTATCTGGACTGGGACACACTACCAGGGACTTAACTATAAGAGGTAACTACTGTTATGCAACATTTGCAGAAGAAATGGTATATAGAATAGTGAAATATATACACTGTTAATAGTAAAAATTTTGAAATCGAGTTGTGGCAACTTGTAAAAATATTCTGTATTTTGTACTGTAATGACATTTTTATCTCACTTTAATAGCTTTTTATTCAATTTTGGAAAAGTCTGGGGCACTCAACAATTAATCTAATTACATTATGTTGTAATCGTCAATTAAGTTTCTATAACAACGTTAGTTTACCTGTAGTTTTAGTAACACGTTAGAGAACACAGTAATAAGGTTTAATTAATCTCTGAAGCCATTACGATGCACTGTACACTATATTGTAACACCTCAGACGATGGATAATGTAAAATGAATTGTTTACTAACTTGACTCCCGGGACATCCTGAACTGTGGCCACCATTTACAGACACAACAATCAGATCCTTCCTGCTCCATTGTTTTTGGATTGTGGTCAGGAAGGAAGTGATGAAGAGAAAGATGTCGTCAGCTTCCTATTTACACCTTATGATCGTACCACATTCATCCTACATACATACATCCTTCCTGAAGCCTTGCCTCATTCCCCCACAATAATTATTATAATCTGTGTGTGCAATACGGGAAAAATATAATGACTTGACCTATAATTGATTGTCAGTCGTATCTGGAACACTCATTTCACGCTCAATTCGTCGCTACAGTACACAGTTCAGTTTCTTTAGTTCAGGTGTAGACAAATCAACAATAATGAATGATTGTAAAATACGATCCATAAATTGTCTGCAGCGAGGACTTCGATGTTACTAACAATCACATGTGTACAACTTTTATATTGCAAGCATAAAGTGAGTGAAAGAACGTGACAGAGTGAAGGATGGAAAGTTAGTGTACGAGGGAATGAGTGTGTGAAGTAACAAGTGAAAGAAAGTGAGTGATTAATTAAGAATGCGTGAGGGAATGAGTGTGTGAAGGAGCAAGTGAGTTAGTTAGAGTGTGTGTGAGGGAGAGGGAGGATCTGGAATGCACCTGATTGTGACGTCATAGACCAAACATCCTCTGTTTAGGCCCAGCAACACACACACAAAGATACCAGATGATCTTATAAATGAAAAAGTGAGAAAGATGTATATTGTTAGCAAATATGAGAGTGGCCTTCACTTATAGCCTATACTGTAGAATGAAGAAAATAATATGCTGCAGTAGTATTAAACCCACATTTAAAGAAACATATCACACAATAAGAAAAAGTACAAAGAGCAGCAACCAGATGGGTACCAAGTTTAAGATAACTATGCTATGAAGAAAGAATAAAGAAACTAAAGTTACCTAAACTGAAAGAAATACGAAAGAGAGGTATATATGATTATGGTTTACAAATGTGTTACAGAAAAAGAACACACACACACACACACCTAAACTGGAGAAAGACCAAAGAGAGGAGATACAATTATGGTTTACAAATGTGGAGCAGAAAAAGAAAAGCTAGATGTGGAAAACTTGTGTCAACAATTAATATATTCCTACAAAGAGAGGACACAGTAAGAAATAAATTAAAAGGAGATGTGACAAATATATACAGAAATATAGTTTTCCAAATAGAGTAATAGATCAATGGAACACATTACCGGAAAATAAGTGGTATGTATAAACAATATACATAACTTTAAAGAATAATATGACAATTAATTGGGTTTTCAAAAACGGGACATTACGAGGAGCTTGACTCAGTCCTATATAATACAAATAGGTAAGAACACTTAACTATTGACTGGCATACATAAATTAAGGTTTTTAAGGGGATAATAAGGTGGTGGTAAATCTGTAGCAACAGATTCCTCCCAACTATTCCAAGCAACAGGACACCATTATTTTTGTTCATCTAGTCCTGTTTCCTGGCATACTCTGGAGGAATCAACACGTTCTAATATACCCCAAGTGTAATAATAACCACCTTAATTATTTTATATATACATTACCGAGTTGCCACAGCTTAGGATCACTTCTCCATCCTCTCTTCTCAGATTACTTTCACTCACTGACAAACGACGTGATAACAACATAGCGATTAACTTGACTTTTGTTATAAGCCCGTCTATGTAAGATTCAAACTACATAGCGATTAACTTAACTTTTGTTATGAGTTCGTCTATGTAAAATTCAAACTAATTAGGACTAATAAGTAATTTTAATCAAAAACCCATCTGTGATAATGTTAATTGAGATTGTATTATAACACATGAAGTTTTCTGTAGCAGGCAAGATACAACTGCAGGATTGATATTTACAATAGTTCCATAATGTACGAGAATAATATAGGTGATACACAGTAAACAAGTGAATCTAGAAATGTACATCCAGCCAGAAGCACTACACCCTTTACACTGTGTCACGGTGGGATGAGTGACGAGACCCGAGGGCACTAGTCTTCTCAGGCCGGATATCCCTAGCAGAGGTAGCCTAGCCTAGCCTACTAAATACAACATACGTACGGTATTAAGAAACGCCTACTCCTTATCAAAGATTTAATTAAAACTCTTTGTTTTGTTTATCATTAGTGCTTGGACGACGGGGGATGTTATGAAATTTTAATCGGTCTAGTGATAACATGTATATGGGTTCATTATGTATGTATGTATGTGTGTGTGTTACAAAACTCACAGGGTTAGGCCTATAAAGAGATACACAAAAAGAGTTAAACCAATATATTTAACTAGCTAATAAATGGTAATGCTTTGTAATAGATAGGAGGTTGTACTCACCACCAGTCTGTTGGGGGTTGAGTCGGTGGGTCGGCCTCCCAAGATGGGCGTGGCAGGGGCGGACCCACGCCTGTCTGACCCACACGCCTTCTCATACGACGTATCTGTACAAACATAACAAAAGTAACATTAGAATTACACATAAATATACATAAGTAACATTAATAACACAAGTAACATTAGTAATACACCAACTTACACAAGTAGGCCTAACATTAGTAACACACCAACATAGCCTTAACTAGTAACATTAGTAACACAAACAGTAATTATGAGAGCATAGATAACCCTATCATTAGAAAGTTAAAACACAGGTGCCATAATAACATTTTTTTAATGTTCCGACACTGGACATAGGCTTCATCACCCTTGTTACTGTGGCCCCAGGTCAACTGCTACTCACATACACACACGTCACGACTTCCGAACTGGTACCCAGCTATAGAGGGAGGGAAGTGAGGGTAATTCCCAAATACTTCAGCTGTTATGGTACCAGTGAGGGGTGTTTTACTACGTTCGCTGGCCTTATAGTTAGTGCCTGCCTCAAATTCAAATCGGAGGAGTAATTATTATTCTGCGAGGAATCGATCTCCCGACCTATAGATTACGAGTCCAGAATACTAACCACTCAGCCACCTCTCCTCAATACAGAATGGCAATAGTATGATATAATGATAACTATAAATAAAGTTAATAATGTGGATGGATATAAACCCCCTCCCCTTTTAAATATAATTACAATACAAAACATTATTATTAATACAAAACATAATAGTGAACACATCTGACTTGTGTATCAGCGTTAAAAAGTGCGTGGAGAAAGTGTTGAGTGGAGCAGTGGGATTGGTGTATAGCGAGGCCATACATACATATACATACATGTACTCAAAGGTCATCTGGTCAGCATCTAACATTATCAATTTCCCATTCAGTGACTCTTAGTTTGGGTTCTCTGTTTACCACTTCACATTACAGTCACCACCGGACACTATATTTTACATTAATTTGTTAGCACATGGTTGATTCTCATTTGTGTAATGTAAAGCTTAAGTGTGTAAATAATCTTAATGTTTTTTTTTGTTTTTCAAATTCAGACAACTAATACAACTCAACAATAAACTTATGAAATAGAAATATTGAAACGTGAAACACGAGAGGTCAACATTATTGTTACACAAAACATGGGAGTGTGAGTCATGAGGTTCACAGTTAGTTGTTCATTCCAACTGTAGGTAAAAATTGAACATTCCTCTGAACCTACCATGACCAGGAAGCAACATTTATGTTGAATTTAATATAAAAAAAAGACCGATGTAATCAGTGTGTCAGTATATCAACCATTATTTTTCTGTCCGGTACCAGTCCCATGCCTGATCAACTATCACATACGGTATAGCCTACTGTTAGTTATCAAAGCGAACGTCTATCATGATACTAACATTGCTATTCACTAAAATAACACTAGTCCAGCTTAAAGCAGAACTACTACAGTATTAAGCCCAACTACCAGTACCACAACCACCACCACCACCACCACAAACATAACAGTTTGTGAACAATACACATTGTTGGTACAGTATGTATACAGTATATATGTACGATACCGGTAGCCTATTAGGAACAATACCACATTCCCTGCCTCCCATAAATTAATTATACCACAATCACAGTGTTAAATATTTCCACGTAGGCTACAGGCAAAATCAAATATTCACCTTCCAAAACCATTCACCATTTATTTAGCCTATGATGATGATAATAAATAACTAACACAAACTGAGGCTAATATAAGCCTACATCACTTTATATACACATAATTCAATGTAGACACATTAATGCTTACATTAGAATTAATACTTAGTTATTTAACATTACAACCAAAATGATGAAAAAAAAAACCTGAAAGAGTACCTTTATGTCCGTCTGCACGTTATTCCTTATTCTACACACACACACACACTTGAAGACAACATAATTATGAGCCTGTGGGTATGAGAGTAATAAGGAAGGGTAGGTTAAGGAAATGTAAGGAAGGGTATAGCGTAGAACAGTGTGTGGGTATGGATGGATGAGTTAAAACGGTATGTAGAGTAGCTTGGGTATGGAAGGTTATAGGGTGGGATGGATAGAAAATGTGTGTGTGTGTGTGTGTGTGTGTGCGCAATAAAGAGGATGGGGTGTAATGAACTGGGACAGATGCGTAGAACTTGGTGCGCAGGAAACATTATTTATGCCAGAGTAACGACGAGTGGAGAGAGAAAAAATGATAATATAAAGATTAGATGAAAAAGACTAGGGAGGAAGAAAGGTGTGAGAAGAAGGAAGAGGGAGGAAGAAAGGTGTGAGAGGAAGGAAGAGAGAATATAATAAATGAGGAGGTGAAGAGGAGAGAGAAGATAATGAAGGAGGAGGGAAGATGCGAAGTAGGGGGAGGAGAAGACAAGAGGAATTGAGGAGGAAGGAAAAATGATGAAAATATGTGGAGAAGGTGAAGAGAAGGAAAGGGAAGGGAAGGGAAGGTGGAGGATTAGGGAAAGGGAAGGTAAGGGAAGGGGAGGGGGAGGAGTAAAGTGAAGGGATGGGAAGGGGGAGCAGTAAAGTGAAGGGAAGGTAAGGAGATGGGGAGGAGTAAAGGGAAGGGGAAGGGAAGGGAAGTGGATAAGGAGTAAAGGAAAGGGGGAGGATTAGGGGAAGGGAAGGGATGGGGAGAAGGAGGATTAAGGGAATAGAAGGGATGGGGAGAAGGAGGATTAAGGGAATGGAAGGGATGGGGAGAAGAAGGATTAAGGGAATGGAAGGGATGGGGAGAAGGAGGATTAAGGGAATGGAAGGGATGGGGAGAAGGAGGATTAAGGGAATGGAAGGGATGGGGAGAAGGAGGATTAAGGGAATGGAAGGGATGTGGAGAAGGAGGATTAAGGGAAGGGGAAAGGGATGTGGAGAAGGAGGATTAAGGGAAGGGGAAAGGGAGGGGGCGGAAGTGTTCAGTGTGACAGCCAGACTATCGGTCAGAAAATATTTACCGGTACCCTTAGATAAGAAGTGGTATTGGTATTGGTGGTGGTGATGGTGGTTGTGATGGTGGTAGTAGTGGTGATAGTAGTGATGGTGGTGGTGATGGTAATGATGGTAGTTGTGATAGTAGTGATGGTGGTGGTGATGGTAATGATGGTAGTTGTGATAGTAGTGATGGTGGTGGTGATGGTAATGGATGGTAGTTGTGATGGTGGTAGTGGTAGTAATGGTGGTAGTTGTGATAGTAGTGGTGATGGTGGTGATGACATTAGTTGTGGTGAGTGTCTTTTACCTATCTATTCTATAATTAATTTTATACCCTATAATGTGTAACACCGTTCATCATAATATTGTTTCATATAATAATAGTCTCTCTCTCTCTCTCTCTCTCTCTCTCTCTCTCTCTCTCTCTCTCTCTCTCTCTCTCTCTCTCTCTCTCTCTCTCTCTCAACATTTCCAAGAAGAGGGATATACAAATTTATTATTAATACTGCTTTTCACCCATACATACATACACATATACATACATACATGGAGTTACATTAGTCCATCCATATATTCACATTTCTATATATAAACTTTTCACCCATACATACACATATACATACATATATACATACATGGAGTTACATTAGTCCATATATTCACATTTCTATATATAAACTTTTCACCCATACATACATACATACACATATACATACATATATACATACATGGAGTTACATTAGTCCATATATTCACATTTCTATATATAAACTTTTCACCCATACATACATACATACACATATACATACATATATACATACATGGAGTTACATTAGTCCATATATTCATATTTCTATATATAAACACAAACACTGCCTTTCATCCTTAATCACTTGGAAATATAAATCCAGGAAGCTTCATTTAAACTCATAAAGCGTAAGTAAGTATTGGATTATATTTTGTGTTTGTGTGTTTTGTGTGTGAAATGGAAGACTTGTGTTTAATTCCTCCAACCTGTACTACAAAACAGATTCTCTTTATTGGTATGTAAGGATCGTGTGTGTGTTTCCTGGTGTGGTTTGGAGGAATCAATCAACTACACATTTTGTAATTCTCTCTCCCACTCCTGTTTCCTATTTATTTTCCTCCTCTTTCCTACTAAAATCCTACACACACACACACACACACACACACACACACACACACACACACACACATCCAAGCCTACATACACACACATATCCAAGCCTACACACACACACACACACACACACACACACACACACACACACACACACACACACACACACACACACACACACACACACATCCAAGCCTATATAAACACACATATCCAAGCATACACACACACACACCCTATACCAACTCAAACACTACCTGCAAGTTATTTCTGGATATTTGATTGGAACATCTTAATTCCTCCAAAGTATGCCAGGAAACAGACCCACATGAAGAAAAATTAATGGCGTCCTGCTGTTGCCTGGAATAGTTTGGAGGAATCTTTTGCTCCAGATTTACCACCCAAAATAATGTGCTATAGTTAATAAAGAGTTAATAAAGAGAGGAGGTGAAGGAGAAGAATGTGTGTGTGTGTGTGTGTGTGTGTGTGTGTGTGTGTGTGTGTGTGTGTGTGTGTGTGTGTGTGTGTGTGTGTGTGTGTGTGTGTGTGTGTACCGTGAGATTAAATACTTTGGTAAGTTATGCACGACATTTTGTTTTTGTTTTGTTTTTATTAAAGGGGCGAGTATGGAGGCAAAAGAGTATGTCACCAAGGAAGGTTAATAATAATAATAATAATTATAATAAAAATAATAGTAATAATAAAAATAATTGTAATAATAATAATAATATGTAGTAGTAATAATAACAGTATCAATAAAAATAATAATAGTAACAACAACAATAATAATAACAATAATAGCAATAATAATAACAATAAAACAAAATATATATATAATACCACTATGGTTTTATTTCCCTGTCTGCTATCAAACTTGGGTATAATTGTGTGATGCCAGCAAACAACGCGAGGAGGAAGGGAACATTGATTCTAGGCTGAGGCTCAGAAGTGGGCAGGCAGGCAGGCAGGCAGGCAGGCAGGTGGTGTTTACTACTGACTGTCTCCGCCCACTGCCAATGACTCCACCCAGTGTGTCTCCGCCCACTGACAGCACACCACCTACATAATAATTATACAGGGGTCCCCATCTAACACCTTGTATCCACCTAACACCTTGTATCCACCTAACACCTTGTACCCATGTCTTGTCTCCACACAACACCTTGTACCCACGTCCAATTAGACTTCACGACCCACAAGAATATACACGGTTACGTATGTTGGTGTAAAGACTTGGTCAGTTAACACCTCTAGACGGTGTGTGTGTGTGTGTGTGTGTGTGTGTGTGTGTGTGTGTGTGTGTGTGTGTGTGTGTGTGTGTGTGTGTAGGTAATCATTGGCTTCATACTCATGCGGAGGAAGCCAAACAGCGGGAAACGTTGGTGCCATCCGGAAAATGTTACTTAAACACACACACACACACACACACACACACACAAAGATTCAAGAGCAATTACATCCTATAGAGTATAGAATGATATCCTTCTGTCTGTCCGGTATCCAAAAAGTTTGTCATTACTTTATTCACGACAAAAACAAAAACTTACACGACGAAGGAGTGGCACGAGAGAACGGAAACAGCTGGGAATTCCTTCATTTGTATACCAGAGTAAATATAATATAGAGGGTAGCACTGAGAACCAGACACTAATATTAGTGTATATCCATTTATAGGTTATATTCATGACACATAGCAATCTCTGAAATGGATTTGTTTAAGTTATTCTTAATGGGAGGAGGGGCGAGAGAATGGCATAACGAGGTGTGTGTGTGTGTGTGTGTGGGTAGCAGAGAGGTGTGTGGGTAGTGAAGAGACAGTAAGTGTGTGTGTGTGTGTGTGTGTGGGAGGGGGGAGGGGTGTGAAGGAGGGGGTACAGTTGGTCATGCGTGGTGGTGGTGGGACTAGTGGTGTTGTCATGGATACAATAGTCAACACAACATTTCTACCTCTTTCTCCATCACTGCCACCCACCTCCCTCCACCATCACCACCACCACCACTACAATATTTAACCTTCACCATCACACTTTAATCAATACAACATTAATTTTCCACCTCTTTCTCCACCATCACCACCACGACCCACCTACCTCCACCTCCACCTTCACAACACAACACTTCCACCTCTTTCTCCACCACCACTACCACTACCACTATCTCTACTTTAACCACCACTTATAATCACCACCATCCGTACATTCCACTTCTCTCTTTACCATCTCTTATGTTTGTGTTTCTATGTTTGTCGTTTTGTTTGTATGCCTGCTTGTTCATTCGTTCGTTTGTTTGTATGTTTGTCTTTCTGTCTGTATGTGTTGTTTTTGAGTCTTACGTACAGTTTCGAACATCAAAATCTGACACACCTGAAACAGACAAAATCCCTCACTAAACAACACAGGAAAAAATGAGACGTTGTGTGTGAAAAAAAAAAAAGTCTCATTCCTATTCAGAGTCCCTATTCTATGTTTGATAAAGTGTGTCTATGTCTCATGTGTCAGCAACTGTTACATCACCACTAACGCTAACAACCACCACCATCACCACCATCACCATATGTGTCCAACAAGCCCATATACATATAAGAGTTTTAACGAAGCACCCTACATGCCTTTCTCATATTTGGTAGAGCACTTACTTACTCCTACTCTTCCTCCTCCTCCTCCTCCTCCTCCTCCTCCTCTTCTTCCTCCTTCTTCCCGGTGGGCAATCTCGTTACTGCCTACCTCCTCCTTATTGGGCAACTCACCACACCTGGACAGTCACACTCAATATTCCTCTCGTGTCTCAACTCCAAGGGCTAATGTATGAGTCGTTAGCTGACAAAAAGGCCTTCACCAATCTAAGAATTATCAGAGTTTGAGAAAGGTACCCTACTCTAGAATCACACCCTTTTATTGCCCAAGGATTGTGAGGTAAAGGTGCTGCTGCTCACTAGACTACACCATGTTACATATTAATAAGGGACCCTGTGATGTACTGGTAGTAAACAAAACTTGGAGATTAGCAAGTCCTTTAAATATTGCCACGAAACACACACACACACACACCTATATGGAAGGAGCCTGTTTCGTGGCATAGACAGGAGGAATCGGAAGCCACCAGGTTCATACATGATCACAGGAAGTCGAGAGTTGGTGAATTGGAAGGTCTCTGATTCCTCCAAAATATGTTGTCGCCAAACAGATGACCCCCTAGTAGTCCCATTGAGGGCGTCTGTTTCTTGGTGTAATTAGGAGGAATCAGTGGCCTTCCAATGTAGGCTACCCAAAAGAGAATGTTTAAGGTTTATCTATAGTCATACAGGCAAAGTAACAGGGAAAGTAACGACACTAAATATCAAACTTTAGTAACATAGTCTCATTTACGACACTGAATATCAAAATTTCGTAACACTGTCTCAAAGTAACACGGTCTCATTTACGACACTAATAAATATCAAAGTTTAGTATTAATAAGAAGAGCTCCAGAGCACTCCTGACTGAAAGATTATACAACAGGAAACGTGGAGGGGAAGTAAGAATGGAGAGACGAAGGGGAGGGAAGAGGAAAGAAACGAGAGAGGGGTTAAGGAAGAATGAATGGAAAGAAAGAGAAGCATGAAGAAAGAAGGGAAGAGGAAGGGGAATGGAAGAGATAAGAAAAGAGAGAAGGGAGAATGCAAAGAAAGAGAAACCTGAAAAAGAGAGGAGAAATGGAAAGGAAGATATAAGAATGGAGAGAAAGAGAAGCAGTAAGAAGAAAGGAGAAAGGGGAGGGAAGAGATATCAGAGAAGGCGAAGGAAGGAGGAAGGGAAGGGTAGAGTAGGGACAGAGAAGGAGAGAAGAAGATGAGGAAGCCAAGATAAACATTGATAAGAGCAAAAAAGAGAATCCTTTGTACCCACGTGCTGTCCCCTCCCTTCTCCCCTCCTCCTCTTCCCTTCTCCCCTTCCCTTCTTTCTTACCTCCATGCTATCCCTTCCCTTCTCCCCTCCTCTTCCCTTCTTTCTTACCTCCATGCTATCTATTCTCTTCCCCTTCCCTTTCTTCCCTTCCCTTCCCTTGTTTCTTACCTACATGCTATCCCTTCCTTTTTTTCTTACCTCCATGCTATCCCTTCCCTTCCCCTCCCTTCTCCCCTCCTTCTCTTCTCTTCCCTTCTTTCTTACCTCCATGCTATCCCTTCCCTTCCTTTTACCCCTTCTTTTCTTTTCTTCCCTTCATTTACACCTCATTCTCTTCTCTTCCCTTCCTTTTACCCTTCCTTCTCTTCCCTTTCCATTTATCCCTTTTTTCTTACCTCCCATCTCGACATTAACTTTCCTTCGTGACTTTCCAATACATCTTATTTATACATGTGTTGATTGATACATACATACATACATACATACATACATACACACACAGACACAGCATAGGTTTTTCACTATTGGCTATAGGGATCAATTTCTTAAGACCCATTATTCTGGCCAATTTTCCAATATATTTAGTACCTGGTTCACTCACTCACTCACTCACTCACTCACTCACTCACTCACTAACTCACGTTCACTGTCTGTCACTCATTCTCACACTCACACACTCACTCACTCTTATATATTTTGGATACTCACACTCTCTCTCACCCTCACTCACTCATTTACTCACACTCCCACACTCACTCACTCAGCCTCTTACATATATGATTACCCTTCGCCTTACTCACACTCCCTCTCACCTTCATTTATTCACACTCCCTCTCACTCATTTACCCACACTCCCTCACTCACTCACCCTCTTACTCATACTCTTTAATTTCAAGGTTGTCTGGCTTCGAACCTGACTCATACATAAAACATAACAATAGCAATAACCCCTTTATTTACTACGAATATATTCTCTCTCTCTCTCTCTTTCTCTTTTTTCTCTCTCTCTCTCTCTCTCTCTCTCTCTCTCTCTCTCTCTCTCTCTCTCTCTCTCTCTCTCTCTCTCTCTTTCTCTCTCTCTCTCTCTCACACACACACACCACCACAGGGAAGGAAGGAAAAGGGGAAGGGGAGTGAAGAAATAAACATCATCTATCCTGGTAAACCCTCTAATTACTACTACTACTACCTGTACTATACTTTATACACCAGACAATACAACAACAAACATTCTCTGCTGGATATTCGTGTAGGGTTTCTATAAGTATATGGAAGTTTGAGGAAGAAGGTGTCGCATCATCATCATCATCATAATAATAATGTCTTTCGTTCTGGCATGTGGGAAGATAAATAAATACCGTATATAAATAAAAAAATGATGATCCTAGGAATATTTCAGAGACATTGACCATTTGGACTTGTGGTGTGTGTGTGTTAGTTAGTGTAAGTGTATTGTAATGGTTAGTTGTATTTGTTGTTGTTGTTGTGTGTGTGTGAGTGTGTGTGTGTGTGTGTGTGTGTGTGTGTGTGTGTGTGTGTGTGTGTGTGTGTGTGTGTGTGTGTGTGTGTGTGTGTGTGTGTGTGTGTGTGTGTGTGTGTGTGTGTGTGTGTGTGTGTGTGTGTGTGTGTGTGTGTGTACACACATACACACAAACACAAACACCTCAGGCCCCCAGTGCAGGATGTGGCACAGATTGCGACACGGTAAATGTGTATGTGTGTGTGTGTGTAGCTACTCCCCCCCCCCCCCATTATCATCACACCAATGTACAGTATGTGTCCCCAGGCGGCTCAAACAGTGTACTACTCTGTGTGTGTGTGTGTGTGTGTGTGTGTGTGTGTGTGTGAAGGATTGATCTACTACGATGAATTGGGTTAAGTGTATATGTGTTAGTGTGGGTATGTGTGAGTATGTGTGTGTGTGTGTGTGTGTTAAATCTCCCGTCACACCATGCACCCGACACACATACAAGCAGTAAACTGTATATATATATATCAGTATGAACCAGTTCTTGTGACTGTACAGACCGTGACAATACTGACTCTAAGAGGACGACACACTCAACATGTTACTATTTTGTTACATTGGAGTGCCTTGATTCCTCCAAAGTATGCCACGAAACAAACTCCTTCTATATAGGTGTGTGTGTGTGTGTGTGTGTGTGTGTGTGTGTGTGTGTGTGTGTGTGTGTGTGTGTGTGTGTGTGTGTGTGTGTTTCGTGGCAATATTTGAAGGACTCACTAACCTCTAATTTTCTGACTAATTCACTTTTGTTACATTGGAGTGTCTTGATTCCTCCAAAGTATGCCATGCAGGAAACAGGACCAGCAGATGAACACAAAATATTGGTGTTCTGTTGTTGCTTGGAATAGTTTGGAGGAATCAGTTGCTCCAGATTCACCAAGTTGTTGTTGTTGATGATTCTATGTTTATTTTTTTGTTGTTGTTGATGATTCTGTTTATTTTTTTGTTGTTGTTGATGATTCTATGTTTATTTTTTTGTTGTTGTTGATGATTCTATGTTTAATTTTTTGTTGTTGTTGATGATTCTATGTTTACTTCTTTTTTATGATTCTATGTTTACTTTTTTTTATGATTCTATGTTTACTTTTTTTTATGATTCTATGTTTACTTTTTTTTATGATTCTATGTTTACTTTTTTTTTATGATTCTATGTTTACTTTTTTTTTATGATTCTATGTTTACTTTTTTTTATGATTCTATGTTTACTTTTTTTTTATGATTCTATGTTTACTTTTTTTTATGATTCTATGTTTACTTTTATTTTATGATTCTATGTTTACTTTTATTTTATGATTCTATGTTTACTTTTATTTTATGATTCTATGTTTACTTTTTTTTATGATTCTATGTTTACTTCTTTTTTTATGATTCTATGTTTACTTTTTTTTATGATTCTGTTTACTTTTTTTTATGATTCTATGTTTACTTTTTTTATGATTCTATGTTTACTTTTTTTTTATGATTCTATGTTTACTTTTTTTTTATGATTCTGTTTACTTTTTTTTCCCATATAAAGTGACCCAACTTAACCTAACCCATGTTGACCTTTGTGTATCCTCTCCTGGGAAACACACACACACACACACACACACACACACACACACACACACACAGACAGACAATGGAAAGGAAATGAGGTCATGAGCACCAGCCTGTTCCTATACATACCCTTCCTCAAACTTATGTATGTATGTATGTATGTATGTATGTTTGTATGTGTGTACTGTATGTATGTATGTATGTGTGTACTGTATGTATGTATGTATGTATGTATGTGTGTACTGTATGTATGTATGTATGTATGTATGTGTGTACTGTATGTATGTATGTATGTATGTGTGTACTGTATGTATGTATGTATGTATGTGTGTACTGTATGTATGTATGTATGTATATTATGTATGTATGTATATTATGTATGTATATATAAAAATCATTATACTTTTTTAATTTTTATGTTCCGACACTGGACATAGGCTTCATCAAACCCGTTTACCGTGGCCCAGGTCAACTGCTACACACACAGACACACACACACACACACAAAGACACACACGTCACGACTTCCGAAGTTGTTTTACCACCTTAAAGTTAAGAGCCTGAAACTCAAATCGAAAGAGTAAATATTCTCAGTACCATTTAATACCTGAGAGGAATCGATCTCCCCAGGGACCCATAAAATTACGAGCCATGAACACTAACACCCGTAGTTTAAAAAAAATTGAGGTCCCTTACTGGAGCTTTATGAATTCTCCAAACTACTCCAGGCAACAGATACCCTATTCGAAACACTGGAGAGTTTTGTGGCCTGGATTATTATTTTGGAGGGTTCATAGAGCTCCAGTAAGGGCCCTCAATTTTTTTTAAACTACTGGCGTAACCTCTCGGCCACCTCCCTCCCCCGTGTTTTTTATAGGTTACGGTGATGATGGTGTTTTGAAGTGAGTGGTGTGTGATGTCTGTTTTGTGATGAAGAGTTATGACGTTCAGATGTTAGTGTTGTGTAATGAGAAAGGATGTTGTGGTGTTAAGTGTTGAGAAGGGAAGGATATGATTGTTGTTGTTGTTGTTGTTGTTGTTGATGTGATGTGATGTGATGTGATGTGGTGTGTGTGTGTGTGTGTATTGTAGTTATAGTTGTAGTGTGTGTGTGTTGTAGTTGTAGTGTGTGTATTGTAGTTGTAGTGTGTGTGTATGTGTGTGTGTGTGTGTGTGTGTGTGTGTGTGTGTGTGTGTGCGTGTGTGTGTGTGTGTGTGTGTGTGTGTGTGTGTGTGTGTGAAATAACATGATAGTGTAAGTATCAGGTGAATGAAAGTGAACCGTTTGAGTTAATCCCAACACACACACACACACACACACACACACACACACACACACACTACAGGGCACCACCAATTTCTGGCTACCGGAGTTAATGATTTTTTGCGTGTGACTGTAGTGTCAGGTTAATTAATCAGTAACATAACAATTGATGGGGAGTAAATAATGAGGAGGATGTTATCATGCATGTCTTATCATTATTATCTATAGGGAGGTGTTACGTCATACATATTATTATCATTATTATTTATAGGGATGTGTTACGTCATGTATATTCGTGTTAACTTAAGGTACTCTGTGTGTGTGATGTAGTCAGAATATTGGAGGTAAATGAGTCCTTCAAATATTGCCATGAAACACACACACATATATACAGTAGAAGGAGCTTGTTTCGTGGCATAGTCAGGAGGAATCAAAAGCCACGCTTCATGCGAACGGTCCCATTGGGACCGTTCGCATGAAGCGTGGATCTAGCGATTGACATCACATACTTCCAGATTTTTAATTTTTTATTTTTGTATTTGGTACATGGACAAAATTGCATATAGACCCTTCTTCGTTAAAATAACGTATTTACTATGATTTTAATATTCCAGTAAACATTTTAAAGACGTTAAAGTGCATATTAATGAGCTAGTAATATAGTTTGAGAAGTTTTATTGTGCTGTACTATGTTTGGTGTGTGTGCCTCAATGGATATACATTCATCGGTTTTATATATACATGTGAATATTTCTTGATTTTTAATGTAGTATAAATGTTCCAAGTGACCACCAACAAAGGTAATAACAGAAAAATAAATTATTTCAGCAGATACTCGCTGCCTACAGTACGACATGCTTAACAGTCAAAACAATAACAAACACAGCAACCAAGTGATGTATGATGTGTTCTCGTAGTAGTATCGGCTTGGTGGTGGTAACTGTTTCTACTGGGAATGATTTTCCCTCGTGTGATTTATTACAATCGACAAAGAAGGCTTCAATACAAGATGAAGATGAAGATACAAGACTCAATCTGATGTTTGTTGATATTCGTTCATACGCTAGCCAGCCTCGAGAGCAGCAGACAGTACGGGGTACTACGTGACTATAGCTTTTTCAGCCATTAAACTCGCAAGAAACCAACACTAAATTATTCTGTTTCATTACACTGTCGATAAACTGGATTATTTGACTTCATAGTGATATCAATGGAACTGCTAAGGTGTGTGTTCGTATAAATACTAATACTAATATAGTTTTTAAATCATAATTATCGTTTGTTACCCTATATAAAATACATACATATCTCGCCATGGTTATGGTGGTTGGAATATTTTTATACAAGCACATATACACAAACTACCTCTTGACAAAAATATTTTATACTAATATCAATGAATATTTGCCTTAAAAATAGTTAAATATCTCCGTATATATGAATTGAAACCTCTCTTCACCGAGTCAGTGTTCTATACGCTCGTACTCCCGCTGACAAAAAATGCTTTATTTTCATATTAATCACTTTGCTATTGACTCATGAGAGCATTTATTTATAAAAATAGTTAATATTATACTTCAATACCTATGTAAAATCAATAAATCTTCAACCTGGGCCTTATACAACCAACACCAAAGCACAACATAAAAAACATCACAAATTATTATGTGAGCTCATAGATAGGTACTCTTATGTTCTTAAGTGAATAAAAATAATGTTGTTAGTATAATATCATGACAGGGGGCCTGTGGTGAGCTAATTTGCATTGTCCTTTTTATAAAAAAGGTAATGTACAAATCTGGTGGTATGTGGCAGCTTTTTTCTTCATGCGAACGGTCCTATTCTAATACATAGGCTAATCACAGGGTCCTTAAAGGGAAAGTTGTACATACGGTGTGGGTTAATCTGGAGCAACTGATTCCTCCAAACTAATGCTAGGAGACAGACCCCTCAATGATACTAATAGGGGATCTGTTTCGTGGCCAAGTTTGGAGGAATCAGTAGCCTTCTATACTGTGAAGATGTGAGATGTGAGCAGCTTGGGTCAGTAGCTTATTTATACCCCACCATTCGCTACCTGGACGCCCACACACATACACACACACATACATACTCTCATACTCACACAGTACATACATACACTCACTCACACATCACGCCCACAGACCTTACACTCTCTCTCTCTCTCACACACACACACACACACACACACAGTACATACACTCACATATTCACTCACACACACACAGTACATACATACACTATCATATTCACTCACACACACACACACAGTACATACATACACTAACATATTCACTCACTCACACACACACACACACACACACACATATTTTGGATAACCAGGAGAGCGTTGATATTCTCTATTGTATTTCCTGGGTGGTGTGTGTGGACGCCATCTTGGTGTTCCAATATGGCGCTGCCTCGCCTACCTACTTCCGGGGAGGCAGGTATCAACATAAACTGACCTTCATAATAATATAAATACTGACTTGGCTTATGTTGTGTTGTCCCTGCCTGTCTGTCTGTCTGTGTGCATGCTTGTCTTTGGCTTATTGTTCACCTCTCTCTCTCTCTCTCTCTCTCTCTCTCTCTCTCTCTCTCTCTCTCTCTCTCTCTGCCTTTCCTTCCCTATCTTACCTCTTCGCCTGCCTTCCTATCTCTGCCTTCTTACTTACTCCTTTCCACTTTGCAGTCTACCTACCTACCTACCTACCTATCTGCCTACCTATCTGCCTGCCTACCTACCTACCTGCCTCTGCCCTCCAGCCTGACAGTAATGGAGACTGAGACTGAGACAGGATCCTACCCACACTGTATCAGTTGACGGGGCGTTCTTTGGTCTGGCATTTGTCCACTCTTTACACACACACACACACACACACACACACACACACAAACAAACACAACACAACACAACACAACACAACACACATACACACACACACAAGCTTGTAAATAGAGTACAGCACACGATTATTATCCAAGATTGTGTAGGAACATTTTGAGGGACATTCCACCTATAAACAAACACCTCGACGACCCACAGACAGACAGACTGAGAAATCAAGTACCCCTGCAAGTACCATAAGCTTAGAAGGTCTTAGTATTCTTATTATTCGTACACTTGGTAGGTTGGTGGCCTCGGTCGGTACTCGTCACCAGCAGGAAGATACAGACGAATGTGTGTCACTGTTCTTGGCTACAAAAATAAATGTCAAAGTGTCGTGTGATGTGGTATAGGCTATCCTGTCCTCTTGTCTGGTCTGTACACATATGTTAGTTAGTTAGTTAGTTAGTTAGTTAGTTACATATTTCATTCAGTATTTCCTTCAGTGTTGTTGTTACATTAGTGGATATGGGAAGGGGGGAAAGATGGAAGGTGTTGTTGTTGTTGTTTTTTTGGTAAATTTTCGGAGACTGATTCATCAACGTGTGCAACAAGACACACTTAAAGGGAGAATCAATCAACAGAACCTTTAGTCAAAACATCACGAAATACAGTAACACACACACACCACACACATACACAAACTACACAACACACACAACACACAACACACACAACACACACACACACACACACACACAAACTACACACACACACACAAACTACACACACAACACACAAACTACACACACACACACAAACTACACACACAACACACAAACTACACACACACACACACACAACTCCTTCCTCCCCCCCATCTTGAGACCAGTTTAACGCCTCAAATTCCTTCCTCCCTCCCTCTCTCTTTCTTGCTTCCCCTCCCCCTCCACCCCACAAACACACACACACACACACACGGTTCCAAGTTGCACCATCATGTTGCCTAAGTTCTTCCTATTATGGGGATACTATATTGCATGTGGTCAAACAGTGGGTGCTCCTGAATGCTCCAAACTAACCCAGGACACAACATGACCCCTATATGTATACGAGAATTGGATCTGTTTTGTAGACCGAGTTTGGAGTAATTAGTAACCCTCCAATTTATTTGACCACAACAAGAAGATTCTCCCCTGAATATTATTGTTACCTCTGAATTGGTCAACATTAGTATTTTGTAATGTTTTCCTCGTATTTATTTGTATATTTAGAATTGTATGTGTCCTGCCCTGTCCTGCTCCACTTTGCTATGTCCTGTCTTGTCCTGCACTGGTTGGTTGTGTCCTGTTTTGCTCTTCTCCCTGTCCTGCCCCAATCTACTCTACTCTGCTATGTCCTGCACTGGTTGGTTGTGTCCTGTTTTGCTACTTCTTCTCCCTGCCCTGTCCTGCCATACTTTACAACCTTTCTTGGTATACTCTGTGTTAGGAACCTCATCTAACCCTTCCCCAACAACAACACCACCACACCTTGTATACTCTGTCTGTCTCAGTACTTCACACGTCCAACACAAACATTTATATTATTTTCTCGCTGCCAACCAACCAACCAACATCAGAGGCGACCCAGTTCCCTTCCCTTCCCTTCCCTTCCTTGCTTCATTTCCACTTCACCTCTCCCACTCATTTCCAACCAGATATAATATTAAAGAGGGTATAATTATAGTACATTGTTGTTTGGTGATAAATTTGGAGCAACTGATTCCTCCAACCTATTTCAAGCAACATGCAGGATACCATTATATTTATTCAATGGATTTTGTTTCCTGACATACTTTGGAGGAATCAAGGCACTCCAATGTACCAAATGTATACGGTACCATCCCCTTAGGGCGGTAATTCCTTTTTGGTACAGTAGAGTGCCTTGATTCCTCCAACGTATGCAAGAAAACAAAAATAATGATGTTCTGTTGTTTGGAATAGTTTGGAGGATTCAGTTGCTCCAAATTTACTAACACAAAACTTCCCCCTTCAACACAACGGGCTTCACTCTGTCCCGTTTTATAATTCTAGTTCATTCCGTGTTATAATAAGAGGAGACTTTCTTAGAGTCATAATGTATATATACAGTAATCCAATTTATTTGTATAAGATGTGTGGGCGTGTGAACAACAGTAAGAGACGCACAGCGTGGAAGGTGTGTGTGTGTGTGAGACAGTGTGGAGTGTGTGTGTGTGTGAGTGAGTGTGACAGTGTGGAGGGCGTGGGTGTGTGTGTGTGACAGTATGGAGGGCGTGTGCGTGTGAGCCAGTGTGGAGGGCGTGTGTGTGTGAGTGAGACAGTGTGGAGGGCGTGGGTGTGTGTGTGACAGTATGGAGGGCGTGTGCGTGTGAGACAGTGTGGAGGGCGTGGGTGTGTGTGTGAGACAGTATGGAGGGCGTGTGTGTGTGTGTGTGAGAGAGACAGAAGCAACAGTACAGAGGGCGTGGATGGATAGAAGGAGCAGGAAGACACATAGTTAGAGTCAAAAGGTGAACACTCGCTCTTGGTACACTAACCCTGCCCCCCTCTCTCTCTCTCTCTCTCTCTCTCTCTCTCTCTCTCTCTCTCTCTCTCTCTCTCTCTCTCTCTCGACAACCATATTTTCAGAGAGGCGACACAACATGTAACACCGACTGTACATGTTTTACTAATATTCAAATTTTTCACACACAAATGGTCACAAGCTTCAAAAAAAAAAAAAAACTGGATTGGAGTATACAGTAGAGGAGTTTGGAGGAATCAACAGCAGCCCCTTCCTTCATTGGAGTGCCTTGATTCCTCCAAAGTATACCATGCAGGAAACAGGACCAGAATAACAATAACAATAACAAAAATAATGGTGCATGGTCTGTTGCTTGGATGAAATGAGTACCGTATAGCTTCATCTTTTATCAATACCGGTACTGTACACTCCCATTACACTTTTAGGAGGAATCACAAGCCTCCAATTAAACATGAAACACACACACACCCCTCCTCCCCGGCCCATCAAGAAGACTGTCTGCCCCCTTTATACCTCCATGGTCT
>JAWZYT010001451.1:0-80794 GCA_034508575.1 Petrolisthes manimaculis | reverse complement strand
GTGGAGTGTGTAAAGTAGCGGTTGGGACTTACATAGGATGAAGAGGTGTTGTAGGTAGTGAATTAAAAGTTGTACATACACACACACACAAAAAAAAAAACACAAAAAAACACCGGTTATTTTATTGGCCTGGCCTGAGAGTATGATAGATATTTTGTGTGTGTGTGTGTGTGTTTGTGTGAACGATATATTTATATTTATAAGTATATGTTGTGTATATATATTTTCCACCCTGATGCCTTTGTTTCCGGTTTGTACCACACACACACACACACACACACACACACACACACACACACACACACACACACACACACACACACACACACTCTTTTCACATGCACTCTTCATTATTACCTTCCTTCTCATTATATTCTTTGATCCATTCTTCTATTCATTCTTTTGGGTTCTAGTTTTTCATTGATTTTGTTTCGTATTGATCTCTCTCTTTCTTTGTTTGTTTGTTTTTATTGGTATATTTTTTGTTGTAGTCTCAGGGTTCCAATAGATTCCATTCTCCTCATTTCCTTTCATTCTTGTTTTCTTTCATTAGGACCAATTTTTAATTTGATTTTTTTTTTCCTGAATGTCATTTTTTTCCCCTGTTATTTTGTTCTGGTATATGTTATTGTTTTTCATACGTGGGGGTCGTATTTTTTATATTATATCTTATTTTATTATTCAGTATTCGTGTTCTTTATAATATATGTGGTGGTGGTAGTAGTAATAGTATTAGTAGTGGTGGTTATAGTCGTGGCGGTAGTGGTAATAGAATGGTAGTAGTATTAGTAATGGTAATGATGGTAGTGGTGGTAGTAGTAGTAGTTGTAGTAGATATTGTAGTTGTTGCAATAATAATAATAATAATAATAATGAGGCCAGGTGTGTTGTGTTGTGTTATGTTGTGTTGTGTTGTGGTGGTGGGTGACCAGTGTGGAATCTGTACAAGTTTTTCCTGCTACAACAATACTCCTTTCTTCACCTTACCTCACCTGGTCTACTTGCTTACTTGCCTCTATATGTAACTACTTTCTTACCTACTTGTTTATTTGCTTACCTAGTTATATATTTGATTATCTGTTTACCTACCCATCCATATATATTTGATTATCTACTTACCTACCCATCCATATATATTTGATTATCTACTTACCTACCCATCCATATATATTTGATTATCTACTTACCTACCCATCCATCTGCTTATGTAGTTGTTTACTAGCTTGTTACATTGATTGGCCTCGTTCTTGTCTCTATGATTTCTTGCTTATCTGTCTGTTTGCTTGATTGCTTATATAATTACTTACATGCTTGTTGGCCTGTCTCTCCATATCGATTTGTTTATCTCTGTCCGTCAATCTGTCTGTCTGTCTTTCCGTGTGTGGAGAGAGAGAGAGAGAGAGAGTGTGTGTGTGTGTGTGTGTGTGTGTGTGTGTGTTACGTCACTTAGTAGAAGTATATGGTGAAGGGGTGGGGGATGGGAGGGGATGAGAGGTAGCAAGCGGGAAGGAAGTGAGTCAGCGTTTTCATTGCCCCCTTTACTCCCCACCCACCTCTCTCTCTCTCTCTCTCTCTCTCTCTCTCTCTCTCTCTCTCTCTCTCTCTCTCTTTAGGATATTCAGATATATATATGTCTGTGTGTGTGTGTGTGTGTGTTGAAATGGTATAAAAATAGAAACGAAAAAGGATTAATTTACGGTATTTTCTTTAATGTGGAGTGTGTGAAGATGAGCGATCCACACGCACAGACAGACACAGACATTTCCAGTAAAAGATAGAAATACACAAACAGACAAACACATCAACAGCAAAAGAAATGAAGAAAGAGGAAGATAGCATCAGCTCCACACATTCCCCTCTTACCTCTTATCCTCCTCCTGCCCCCTTCCCCTCACACACACACACTGAGAGAGAAAGAGAAAGAACACCACCTATAGCTTAACCTCTGACCTTATACCTCAGCAAGCAGTGCATTTCCTGTCACACACACACACACACACACACACACACACACACACACACACACACACACACACACACACACACACCTTGCCCTCGTTCGTGTGCACTGACATACTGCTGGGTGTTGGTATGACAGTTCAAGGTTGTATCCACCCGGCACCACCTGACCTCACCTGACCTGACCTGATCTGATTTTGACTGGTTTGAGCTGATATGATATTGATAGGTCAAGGTTGGTTGTATATTGCTTGTCTCCTGCATGCCTCATCTGACCTGATAAAATAAACTTTCTCTTCCTTTTTTTCTGTTTATCTCTAGTTTACTCTGTAAATTCTTTCTGCCTCTCTCTCTGTTTATCTACAGTGTATAGCATATATATATATATATATATATATATATATATATATATATATATATATATATATATATATATATATATATATATATATACATATACATATACATATACATATACATATACATATACATATACATATATATACATATCCATATCCACCTGCCTACTTACTTCCACCAACCTACCTTCCTTCCCATGCACCCCCTTTGTCATGTTCAACCATCATCAGCGAGGAAATTCTTATGCTGTATGTAAAGGCATGCATTTGTTATATTGCAATGGCTGTGTTTACGTATGCATGAGAGAACGTCTGTATTTGGTGTTACTGTGACTAACTAGATTCCTTTTCTGTATGTGTGTGACTAACTCTGCATGTGTATGTGTTTAGTCTGTAGCCTGTAGACCTGTGTTTGTGTTTGGTGTTACAGTGACTAACTAGACTCCGTTTGTATGTGTGTGTGTTTGTGTTATAATTCCACTCCTGCATACTAGCGTATCAGCAAGCCAAGTGTAAATATAACGAATATCGGGTGTTTTGTTTTTACGATTATGTCCATGGGACGTACGTGAGGTATGTATGCTGGAACACACACACACACACACACACACACACACACACACACACACACACACACATACACACATACACCTCGTGCTCTGTATTTTGATGGGTATGGGGGCCACGTGACGTCAAGGCTGTCTACTGACCGAGGAGGTGGAGGTGTTGTTGGTGGTGGTGGTGGTGGTGGTGGAGAGGAAAGGAATAAGACGAGGAGGAGGATAATGTAGAGAGGAGGGAATGGAAGAGAAGGTAGAGATGAAAGGAATGGGAAGTAGAGAGGAGAGGAGGAGGAGAAGGCAGAGAGGAAAGGAATAGGAGGTAGAGAGGAAAGGATTAGGAGGAGAAGGCAGAGAGGAAAGGAGGAGGAAGAGGCAGAGAGGAAAGGAATAGGAGGAGGAGGAGGAGGTGGTGGCAGAGGCTGAGAGGAAAGAAATAATGGATGTGGATGGGGTGGGTTGGATGGGGGGGGGGGGGATCAGGGCAAAGCATCTTAGTAATTAGAGTTTGGACTTGTTCGTATGTAGTAGTTCAAACCGGGATCGACACACCGTAGAGTTTTCATTTAGTCAATCTTTCCCTTCCCAAATGGAGAACTGTACACAATACTTACAATTTATTGTTTCAAGGTTTGACTAATGTTTGGTAGTGTTATGAGCGTGAAATGGAATAGTTAAGGGGGTAGTAAACTTTTGGTACATTAGAGTGCCTTGATTCCTCTAAAGTTTCTAAACCTAAAATAAGTCAGGAAACAGGACAGTGTTGATGAGAATGATGATGTCCTGTTGCTTAGAATAGTTTTGAGGAATCAGTTACTCCAGATTTACCAATAAGCTACTGTACCTCACCCTTAATAGAAGTCTGTACTTTCTACCCTTGGCTCACAACAGTCGTAGGTAAGTGGAGGACAAAATGTGAGCTTGTCTTTTGTACCATGTGCGTGTGTGTTCCTGTATGAAAATGAGAGAGAGAGAGAGAGAGAGAGAGAGAGAGAGAGAGAGAGAGAGAGAGAGAGAGAGAGAGAGAAATAATGTGATAGTATACAGAGATAGAGATATGTGATGTATGATTTAACAACACAGTATAATATTGTGATATGTGAATGAATATGAACCAAAATAAACCAGAAATGTCCAGTATATTATATTCACCATGTCACATTACTAACTCATGCACTTCCTTTACAGTATTATATTTACATCACCATGCTAATTATTATTTGTCCACTCCCCAACAGAACACACAAACGAAAGAATAAGTTAATATATTATATTCCAGCAATATATTTACGACGCCTTAAACTATTATTTTACCCTCTAGCCAACAGAACACAAATCAAAAGACTTACTGTATTATATGTACTGCACGACGCCTTAACAAACATTTATTTATTTTATTTTATTATCTTGCCAAGAGAACACAAAAGGACGCCATAACTAACTATTATTTATCCTCTTGCCAACAGAACACATACGGTCGACCGGATGAGGTGGTGGCTGCCGAAACCCTAGCCAACCATCTCAGGTGTAACAGTAGCTTCATCCACGACATATTCCAGGTGAGTCAAGAGTACAGTCACGTGAAATAGTTTTGTGTATCAAGTTACAATGAAAGCCAATCCCTCTCGTCAGTTATTGTTCCTCCTTTTGCTTCTTATTTCGTCATGTTTGCTGTCTCCAGTCCTTTTTTTTCTCTTGGTGTTTGTTGTTCCTCCTTTCCTTCTTATTTATCCGTGTTTGCTGTTCCTTTCCTTTTTGTCCCTTCGTTTTTGCTGTTCCTCCTTTCCTTACTTCTTTTCCCTTCATGCTTGCTGTTCCTCCTTTCCTTACTTCTTTTCCCTTCATGCTTGCTGTTCCTCCTTTCCTTACTTATTTTCCCTTCATGCTTGCTGTTCCTCATTTCCTAACTTATTTTTCCTTCATGCATGCTGTCCCTCATGTTCGTATTCCTTGGTGTTTGCTGTTCCTCCTTTCCTTATTATATATTCGTGCTTTCTGCCCCTCCTCTTCTCTTTCTCTATTTTCCACGTGGTACAAAGTCTGATCCCCCCTTGCACACACACACACACGCGCGCACGCACGCACACAACTGACTGCAATTCCCTGCCTCTCATGCCAGGCTACACTTGGGATAATTACTATAAGCTCATGTGTAGAGGAATAACCGAATTAATTACTTTAAAAGTCGGATAAATGTAATTGGTACTGATATTTAAAGTGTCATTAAAGAGATAGGAGAACATAATGATTGAAAGAAATTATAAAATAATCTATAATAATAATAAAAATAAAAAATAAAAATTTACTAATAAAAAATAATAACATTAACAACCATAGTAATAACAAAGTAATTATAATTATAATATTATAGATATAAGTATTATTATTGATAATAATAACTGTATATATTCTCACTTCTACTATACTCTACTCGCCTCTTCGTTCTCCCCAGGCTCAGTTCCGGTCATCTTTGAAATGCCCACACTGCCACAAGGAGTCCAACACATTTGACCCGTTCCTCTGTGTGTCCATACCCATACCCCAGCGGCAGGTGGTGCCCGTCTTTGTGTGTGTTGTCTACCTCAACCAACAACCCAAGCAGGTGGGTAGGATGTGTGGTAGGGTCAGGCAAAGGTGGGTTAAGGGGTTGGTGATGTAAAATAATTGGGTGTTACTGAGTCTGTCAAACATTGGCATGGAACAGTATCCATAATATATAGTGAAAGAGCTTGTTGTTAACACATCTCAAACTGTCTGACAAAGCAGCCTGGAGCTTCTAAGGAAGGCAATGACTTGGGCTAGGCTTTTCCATAGATCCCTCAAAGAATGTATGTTGTGTTGTTGGAAGGTGTGGTGGTTGTGTGCAGTGCTGTCTTTCATAATGTGTTTAATAATGTGAGGTGATGTGTTACATCTTGGACAAGCATCCAGCCTCTACTGGTTGGTCAGAAAGGCTGGGTGATGCCCACATGGTAGCCTAGCCAGGTGGACTCTGTCCTCTTGGGAAAGGGAGGACTCTGAAGAAAGAATGTTAGGAGGTCATGCAAGTGAGTGGATAGAGCGGTGGGTAATTTGAGTATGGATGTACTTCTATAAATTGGTTTGTGTTGAGCGGTGTTGGAGAGGTGATAGTATTTAAATGATGTTTCTTGGTGTTTGTATGTGCCCTGCCATGTACTGTATTAGGTGTTTTGTGTTTGTGGAGGCTGCAGTGAGTGTTTCTGTACCTCTCATGTCAAAGTGAAACTTGATCTTGAGGAATTTGGTTTCATGATGTATGTGGTCTGTAGAAATTGCATCCTGTAATTATTATTAAGGTTTTGTTGTATATGACCAGTAGAGTGTTAAGGTGTATTTTAGTGAAGGAGCTTGGTCAGTGGTATAGTCAGGCGAAATCAGTTAAAAGTCTCTGATGCACATACATGAGCTCAGAGTCCAATGTAGCTTGTGAAATATTATGGAAGCCCCATGGTAGCTCATGTAGCTCATAAAAGCCCCACAACACACAGCGAAATCTACCAAACATTTAGCTCATTGGCTTGTGTATTCACAATATTTGATGACAGGGCTATTGGTGTACACTGTATGGTACATGGCCTATAATATCTATCCTTCTCCCTCTGTTTACCTGAATTCAAATATGTAAACTGTTTCTCTTTTTGAACTTTTCTGTCATAATATTTTCAGACACTAACTCTGACCATGTGTCATTTTCAGTACACTCTTATTCTTTACACCTCTGTTTCTGACAACACTCACAGACACCACATAACACACACATGTAAACTACTCCACATGTACCCATATACACACACACTTTCACTCTACAATTACATTGCCTTAATGACAATTACAAAGTTGATAGGCATTAAGCCCTAATAACCAAAACAAATCTCTGTTTCGCTCTCTTTCTCTGGACACAAATTCTAATTCTGTCTGGCAATTTCTTTACACAATTATGATGATTTTCTCGATGGTAAGTTGGAAGGCTACTAATTCCTCCACTCTGTTCCATGAAACAATCTCTTATTAGTAACACCTTAACCCTTTGTTTCCTGGCATAGTATTACATAGTATAGAGTATTACACTTTTCGAACATTGGAGCACCTTGATTCCTCCAAAGTATGCCAGTAAACAGGACCAGATGAATAAAAATAATGGTGTCCTATTGCCTGGATCAGTTACTCCAGATTTACCAACACTGGACTACCCCCTTAATCCCAGACCCCTTCCCAGGTACAGCTTGGAATGAGTGTTGAAGCGGGTGCCAGTGTGAAGGAATTGAGGAGTCAGCTGGCCGAGGACTGTGGTATTGACTCGGACACGCTCATCATAACTGAACTAGATGGAGAGGGCTTCCATCGCACTTTTGCTGGTACTCTACTCGCTTAACTTATTTTTTTTTTTAGTGTACTGTACTAATGAAGTGATATTGATGAATAAAATAGTTTGTTGATGGCAAATGATCTCGGCTGATGTCTGTACCTTGCTTCATTCCCATCCCCCAGGTGATGAATTCTGATCGAGCTGCAGTTAGTTTCTGCAGTACATAGTTAGAATCATGCACATAAGCTGTTAGGCAATTATTATCTTTTTATTAAAAACAATAATTAAAGTCTGAAAAGAGGATCAATTAGTTTATGAAAAAATTCCCACAAGTTCAAATATTCAGACTTCCAAACTAGCCATAAGGTTACAACGGATATGTACCAGAAGTTAGTGTAAATGCTTGGCTTGTGGTGCCTTATGTGTATTAACTGCTCCCTTGTCCACCACCAGATGCCTCTCCAGTGAGTGTAATTAGTGAGAGTGACCCAATCTACGCCATAGAGTTGCCTCGTCCCCGCCCTCCAACCCAGGACACCGGTGGGGCACTCGTCCTCCTCACCTGGATCAACGTTGTCCTTGCTCACCCAGACAACATCAGGTACTTCAATCAGGAATAATGCTTATACTGTACACCACAAACTAGAAGCTGCTTATCGGTGTACTGTACTATATTGGATCTGGAGATTAATGTATAATTTTTGTTGAACATCAGAAGGTGCTTTAGAAGAATTTGTGTGAGTCAAATTGTAATTTTATTGATACTAAGCAAATCTATTCCTTCATAAACTACTATTTTCAAGGCAATGAGACTCTTTATTTTTATTTTTTTATTCAGTTCTTAGAAGGTTGTTTGCTTATATACAGGTTTGGTGGAGTATATCAGAGCCAAGTGGTGCGTGATGTGAGCTATCCAGACCTACAAAAGTTACTGCTCAAGGAGATGACCACCATGGTGACCACTCACACACTCACTTCTCACCAGCAGGTCAGTGGGTCATACACTATTCTACAGTAATAGAAGTTTATATCACTTTTGAATTCCTTTAGAAGGTCAGGATTTTCTTTTTTCTGTACTATTCTCTCAGTTCTTCGGAATTGAAATAGTTTGTGTGCAATTGGTGTGCCTGAAAAATAAATAACTTTTTTTCATGTTAATGTTTCCTATCGATTAATTGAAGACGGCATTGCTGAGAATTATTATATAGTGTAACATGTAAGGTAATTGATGTTACTGCTTCACCAGAGTGGCTTGTTCATCATTGGTGTTGATGATGGTGGAAGTTGTGTGGTTGGTTTAGAAGCTGGGTTGGATGTACCGTTGTTTCATCCATGTGTGGAGCAGGCACTTGCTCTCTGTGACCCAACCGCTGGACCTCCTCACCTTAAACTCGTCCTCCAGTGGTCACTCGAGGCCAAAGAAAAGTAAGGTTATTCATCGGAGGTGCAAACTGAATGGCTTTGTATGACTGTTATATTCTTACCCAAACATCAGATGTTCTTTCTTAATGTGTGTTAACTCTTAAACATTGATGTCATATATATTAATTACTGGTGAATATCTAGGAGTTATTTGGTGATAGTTTTACATAATAGTAAAGAGCAAAATATCATTAGATAAAAAAGATAGAATTTTGTCAACTGATACTTTTGAGGTTACTGGTTTGTCAAAACCATGCTAGGAAACAGATCACCCATACTGAAGTAATGTGTTTCTTGTTACAGTTTGAAGCAATCAGTAACCTTTAATTTTCCCAGAAAGAAGGGAAAACATTTCTTCAATTTTTCATGTTTATCCCACCTCTGGACTATGCTTACTGATTATTGCCACATTATGGTTTGGCTTTACATACATGTGCACTAAAGTCTCATTCAACCCATTTACAGGTATATTGTGGATGACGTGGACCACATAGATGAGCACTTGAGTGTGAGGGAACTGCGGCAGAACCCTCACCAGTGTGCATCCGTCTCCCTGCATCAGTGTCTCCAGGTTAGTGGTGGTCCTATCCTTTCTCTTCCCTGCCAATGCACCAATGCAGTTTCTCTTTTGTCTCTGCTGAATCTGTTGCTAATGTCATTCTTTCACCTCCTTTGTTGTACAGTAATTTGTTTTGATTTGCGTTACAATAAAGAAAAGCAAAGGAATGAAATAAGGGAGCCAGTTCCTTTATGCCTGGTGATAAAAAAAGGGGGTTAAAGTTCAGGCCAATTTTTATCATATATATTTTCCTCCATTAGCTGCACACGTCCGCTGAGAAGCTGGGCTGCGGGGACGCCTGGCACTGCCCTACTTGTAACCGCAAGCAGCAGGTGGTGAAGAGACTGATGCTGTGGTCAGCACCCCAGATACTTGTCATTCACCTTAAGCGCTTTAGACAGGTGAGTGACCAATGATGAATACAAATGGTAATGGAATTGAACTCTGTGCCTTCAGTATAATATAAGAGAACCACCAGTTATATAGCATGTAACTGTTATTGTTACTTTTCAAGGACACACAAATTTTCATCTCCTTAAAATGTATTATAATTATACATCTAAGGGATGCCAGGGAGGAAAACATTTGATCAGAGAAAGGTGATTGCCATAGGTTCATCAAAATGCAATGGCATGCTTCTTTATAAGCATCTCAATTATATAGACATTATTTTGGATGTCACTTTTTTTCTTTTTCCCCTTTCCTTCCTTTCCATTTCACAGGTGAGGACGATAAGTGGGCTTCATGCCTTTAGTCTTCACCTTCCTTGATATAGGAAAAAAGAAGAATATAAAAGTCAGGAAAAAGATATGTTTTGTTTCTAATCCATCAATCACATCTTTTGTTTCTCTCTCTTTTAGTTTACAAAACTATTATTACATTACAGTTGCATGTACTGTACTGTTATTTTAATTCAATCAGTGAATCTGTCTCCCATTATTATTATTTTCAGTCAGTCAATCCATCAATGTTTTTCCCCAGGGTACACTCCAGAGCAACTCCTCCAAGCTATCTACAACAGTCAAGTTTCCTCTCTCTGGATTCGACATCTCAGACCACGTAGCCAGGAAACCCAACCACAACCACAACCATCACAATAATGGAAGTGGAGGTGGTGGTGGTGGTGGAGGGGGAGGAGGAGGGGGCACCTTTGAGTCAAGTGGTGTGTTGGGAAGTGTTTGGTCGCCCTGGAAGCGTCCCAAACGCCACGTGACACACAGCAGTGATGAGAGTGTGTACGACCTGTATGGTGTGTGTTATCATCATGGCAAGGACATGCAGGGAGGCCACTATACAGGTGAGATACACAAATAATAACTCTGATACACAAGGCCCTTGGTCTAATAATGTAATAATGTAATATCAGTGGTAACAGCTGTAAAGTAAGTTCTTGATACCAGTTCTGTGTTCTGACATATCAATTGCATATCTCATTGTCATAGGACAGTAGTTTTCCAAGGTGTAGAAAAAGATGAAAAACAAAATACATATTCATATCCATATATAGTCGATACAAACCTTTCAATGGAAGAATGCTCATATGATGATTGTAACCTTATAGTCCTTCAAAACTAGATAGCCATCAATTGACCATCCTTCCATTCTTTCTTGTCTACAGCAATGTGCAAGAACACAGCTGACAACAAGTGGTACAGTTTTGATGACAGTAAAGTGGAGGTGACATCTGACAGTCAAGTGGTCAGCCCTGATGCCTATATACTCTTCTACCAGGTACAGTACCACATTGCTGCTGCCCTTGTGAGAATACATTTTTTCTTTACAGGAAATAGTTCCTGGTTTATGGAAAATATTATTCAATTTATTGAAAGTGACTGTGTTAAATGTGATAATGGTGTCATAAAAGATGTTCAGAACTAAGAAACTAGAATAGGGTGGTATATTTCTGTTGTCCAGTGTGTGCAAGGAGTGTGAAACAGTTTTGTTATTTTGGTGGTGGTGGTGTTGTTGAAGTTCCTCAAGCTGTCTGGCCGAGCAGCCCCGAGCTCCTGAGGAAGGCCATGGCCTGAACCGGGCTTTCCAACAGTGCCCTCAGAGAGTGAATGTTGTGTTGTTGGCAAGTGTGGTCGTGTGTATTGCAGTCTTCAAAGTTTAATTTTTAGGGTAGTGCTGTGTTGCATCCTGGACAGGCATCCGCAATGGCTCCATCCAGTCTCTTCTGGTATTTTGGTGTTATGTGAGGTAGTGAAGGTGGAGTGGAGAGAGCAGTAAGAACACTGAAAGATCATAAAAGACTGAGATAATTTGACATTAATCAAGAGAGATGATGACGATGATTATAATGATACAGGTCTAACGAATATATAGTAACTTGTTTACGAACACCCGAGATAAAATTTAACTCTGTAAGCTGTGCGCTGTTTATAAAAAAAAAAAATTAACCATTAAAAAATTACTAGATGTACTCAAAACTTACTAACATTTTAATACCTCCATAAGGTGAAATTAATGGTATATTGTTGACTGATGTTTGTGTTGTAGCGTCGTAGTGAAGCCAGCCAGCCAAGTAGTTGTTCTGAGGGAGGCAGCATCCCGGACCACTGGGCATACAGGATACCTCTGTCTTATCTACCACCGGCCCTCACTCCACAGGTCAACAAGGAGGTTAAAGGTGAGCCATATTTACTCTTTACCCATAAAATTATTAATAATAACATTTATAATTTATAATGAACAACATACTTTTCATTCTCTGAAGGCTACCAATTCCTCTAATCTATACTGTACTAAGAAATAGGACAAGTCAACTAAGTTATAGTTTGCTGTTTATAGGATTACAGTAATCTGGAGGAATCAATTACCTGTTCCTGAAAAATTGCCAAAATACTGTATATTGCCTCCTTAGGGTAGTGACTTTAAGGAAGTATGGTATCAGAACTGTAAGTTGTTATAAAACACCACTACAAGTCCTTCATGTTATGGCACCATCACTTTCAGCACCGGCTCCGTTTGAGAGAGGTCGATCGTATGGGACGCTGCCTGTCAACGGTCGAAGTCAGCGTGGGTCGTCCAGTGAGCGGGAACACTGCTCCGACACAGAGGCTCCCCTGGCTGCACATGAGGTGGGTGTTGCCAATATATTTAAGGGCCATTTACAAGAAACAGTAAATGGATCCTAAATTACGAATAAATTAGAAGTTTGTGGTAGGTTCGCCTATTGCGTGCCTTTTTGTGCGGCAGAGGTGATCGTGTAAAGAGAAATACATCTTTCTATGGGGAAAATTACTTATGGCGGCCACTGCCTCGCTGACAATTACAGAGATCTTATACGCCAGTATGCAGGGTACAGTACAGTAATTGGTAATTGTGATTTGCTAATGAGTCACAGTAGCAATGAATATAAGTTCTTACCAAAGAAAGTACAGAAGCACACTAGAAGTGAGAGATGGGGTTCCGAAGCTGGCTGAGAAACTATGTCTGCCTCCCCGCTGCTCCTCCCAAGGTCACGCCACTATACCACCACTCTCACTAGCACTGCATTCAATATTAATATCTTTCACCCTTCAAAGTCAGTGTTGTGCCTGTCAGTATAATATTGGTACTCCTCACAGTCTCCTCAGAACAGTTGAAGGCAGGAAAGGGACATCAAAAATCTTTTAAGTAGTGCCTACATATCTGCAGGTTAGGCGATAATATTGACCACTACTCAGAAAAGTCACACTAATCATCACTACCTGGCCATGATTTTTCTTGCTTATAGCACTGTGTCATAAACATTATCCAAGTGTTGAATAGCTAATCCTTCTATTTTGTATTTGCAGGAATCGCCAGTCCTGAAGCGTCGGTCGACCAGCACGCTGCCTGAGAGTGACCAACTCCCCCCCAGTCCCCAGGAGGCCCCACGTACTGGCCTCAGAGTGGAGACCATCAGGGTGGAGGTATTGTCCCAAGAGGGTGAGGATGATGATAGTGGAGACATGGAATGTGAGGCAGAATCCAGCTTGAAAAAGGACAGAGATGTAGACCACGAGATGTCAGATGGAGGGAGTGAGGGGTTGAAGAATGGTACAACGGTTGCTGGAGACACTTCTGGAGAAGTATCATCAAGACATAATTCTGTAGGAGGCAAGACGGTGCTTATCTCCCGTTGTCAGGCTGTGAGGGAACAGGATCTGGCTGGTAACGTGTCCACAAGCACTCAAACCAACGGACATACCTCTGACACTGGAGGCTCCACTGATGAGGAGACCAATCACGTGCCTTCCCTTGAGAGTCAAGAGTCTTTGGAAAGCAAGCCAGAAGAGGAGGATGAGCTTGAAACTGAAACTCCAGAGGTGCGGATCCACCCAGCCACCCCAGAGGTCCTGGCCGCCCATCAAGGCCACACGACTGCCCAATTGACCAAACGTAGTGTCATCACCGTCACACTAAGACCCAGGAATCCCAGTGAATCATCCATTAACAGTAATGGTGGTGCAGGGAGTGATGGAGATAGAAAGGATGGACACTCCTCTCGCCTCTCCTCCTGCAGCAGCTCAAGTCTGGCCAGTGTGGCTGTCAATAGCTCTGAAGAGGTGTATCAAAATGGCCTGTCAGACGAACGGGAGAACATGGCCACCCCAGAGATCAGAATTACTCCCCTGGTGGCCAAGTCAGGTGAGGTTCCAGCTATCATCCCTCCTCCAGTCAAGGTGTCGACGAGGTGCATGAACTCCAACAAGACGGCCAGCTTTGTCATCATCAACACCCCATCAGCCAGTCCCAGGCAGCCCAGACCTAAGACTCCCATGAGTGGCAGCTACCCCGGGGCTTCCTCCCGATCCTATGCCACCAAAAACAATACCATAAAGAGCCGTGATTCATCTACAGAGTCACTGAAAAGCCAACGCTCACTGTGCATCAGGAAAGAAAATGGCATCTGCAGTGGGCGCAAGGAAAATGGCATCTCTGCGAGGAAGGAAAATGGCATCTCTGTGAGGAAGGAAAATGGAATGTCATCGTCAGTGAGAAAGGAAAATGGTGTGTCAGGAAGGAAAGAGAATGGGGTGACTGGAAAACATCACACAATGACTAATGGAAAGAGCCACCAAAATCCATCACCGATGTCCTCCTCTTACTGCTCCGGCCCCATAAAGAACGGAGTGTGTCCCAAACCAGCACACAGCAACAAGGGAGGAGAGGTGAGGTACTGCAGGGACGACAAACATGACAGAGACCAACGGTATGAAAGCAAATATGACAAAAACCACGAGCGGGAGGGAAAGTATGAAAGAGATGGAAAGCTTGAGAGGGATGGAAAGTTTGAGAGGGACGGAAAATATGAGAGGGATGGAAAGTACGAGAGGGACGGAAAGTACGAAAGGGACGGAAGATACGAGAGAGAAGGAAGGTATGAGAGAGAAGGAAAGTATGAAAGGGACGGAAGGTATGAGAGAGACGGAAGGTACGAAAGAGAAGGAAGGTATGAGAGAGAAGGAAAGTATGACAGAGATGGTAGAAATCATGAGCGAGAAGTAAGGTATGACAGGGATGGGAAAAGTGATAGGCACTATGAGAGAGAGGGTAGATACATTAGAGATAGGAACTATGAGAGGGAAGGAAAGTACGAGAGGGAAGGAAAGTACGAGAGGGAAGGAAAGTACGAGAGGGAAGGAAAGTACGAGAGGGAAGGAAAGTATGAGAGAGACGGGAAGTATGAGAGAGACGGGAAGTATGAGAGAGACGGGAAGTATGAGAGAGACGGGAAGTACGAGAGGGATGGAAAATATGAGAGGGACGGGAGGTATGACCGAAAGTATGAGCGTGATTCTTGGTATGAGAGGGACAGAGACAGGCACTATGACCACCTGGTAGATAAAAGTGACCGTGACAGTCCATATGATAGGGACTGTATTTGCGACAGGGATGGCAAAAAGTACAACTCCTCTGACCGCAAGTTTCCTAGAGATGGAAGTAGCAGGTACGATAGAGACCTGGGCTATGAGAATGGCATTTATGAGAGGGAAATTGCCAGTGAGAGGGACTTCTCATTCGAGAGGGACGGTTGGTGTGAAAAGGAGTACGACTATTCTTACGAGAGTGATGGAAAGTGCAGCAGGGACCTGATCTATGACAGGGATATAGAGTGGAGGGGGGAGGGGAGATGTGACCGGGAGTGTATCTGTGACAGAAGAGGAGCAGGGAGTGTAGTGGGAAGTGAGGGAAGCAGCACCAAGAGCAGAGGCTATGTAGAGAGCCGGGACCACTACCACGCCTACCCCAAGGGTTTGCCCAACACTGCCACCAACCCCACAGTTATAACAGAGTCCAGTGTATGATAGCAACTACAGTGCTGTTTTTATTTTTTTCCTGAGTCCAATCATTTTTAGCAGATTAGTTCTTTATTAATATTATTTTACCCCCAAATAACAAAGCCAAAGGTTTTCTGGGGCGAGTGTGATATAATTTATTTTCACGTCACGTCAGCAGTGCTATTGTTTGTCTTCAACTGTTCAGGATGTGGTACAAATGTCAGGTGAAGCCACACCAGTGTACAGTAAACAGATGCCCATTGACTCCTACAGAAGTGGGATGATCTGATACTGGTCCAACAAGGGAGCCAAATGGCACTTGTTGTGTGGGTATTAAAGCTAGTGTCCCGAGTGAAGTGTTGAAAGGTGCACACAAACTTGTATACTGCACGTGCTGTTCATACATTCCATTTTTCAGATTTCATACACATGAAAGATATTGTACATAATTTTTACCAGAATGTTTATTAAGATTTTTATAAAATGTGCCTAAGATCAGTTTAGTATATACAAATTTATATTATATATAAATAAAATATATATATTGTTTAGCTATTCAGAAAGGTGAGTGGCCAGCTGTATGCTGTGACCACTGACAGCTCAAATATGTTAGGGACATCAGCGCCACGCCTCTGTTCTCTTTTGTTGCCTTCACATTGTTCCGCTGCACAAAGGACCAGATACAGTGAAAGGTTATGGGACAGGTAATGATGACCTCTGACCAGAACCATGGCTCCATTCAGTTTTATGGAGCCATTGTCATCAACTGGCCCATGACTCTCCTTGCATATGGACCAAACACCCACCACCATTGTCGAAAAAGAGTGTCACACTTGTCCTGTCTAAATGTTGGTAAAATTAATTAGTGTGCATGTGTGTATATGATGATGGTTTTAAAGAAACTTGTGTATATTTCAGTCAATAAATTTTCCACTAATCAGTAAGATTTTAAAAGGTGCAGTCTCGTCACCCCCATCGAGTCCTGGCTGTTGTTGTTTGTACTGATGCTGCTGCACCGTAATAGTCATTCGGTAGCAATCCAAATAAATATCGGAGGTCACTGTACATATTGTTTTGCCTCATAATAATATGCTAAAGATCTCAAAAGTATTGGTGCACACAATATGCGCAAAATATTTTGGGCCACGGAGGAAAGGTGGTCACCAAAATATTAGTGTCTGATATCAAGCAGTTGTTATGTTTTCGGTACACACACTGAGGACCCCCTGAGCACCGATACTTTTGTGATCTATAGTACACTGTAAAAAGATAAAAATTGGTTTCAAGATCAATATTGAAAACATATATAAGTAAGAAAAAATTGTTTAGTTTCATTACATTGCAAATAAACTTACTGTATTATTTATATTGAGTGTGCAAATAAAAGTTGTTAACTATTTGTGAGAGTCAAGAAGTTTTATGAATATATTTAAATTGTTTTATGGTCTTTCATAATTAGGTTATATATTGATGACATTCTGATGCAAGTATATATTTTGATGTACAGTTGCTCAAAAAAATATTTGAAAACTAATGCTGAAATCATGTGAAACAATAGAAGGTATTCTGTGGCTTTCTGATAACACAAGTAATGATCATTTCAACAACTTTAGACCTTGCTCTCCATATATTTTATTGAACAACTGTCCATTCAGAAAAAAAAAAAAAATTATCGCCACTCGCTATACAAAACTTTTTGATACCTCGGCCACACTCAAAGAAAGTCATGTGGAAGGCATTGACTAGAATTAGCATGATGGCTCTTCAGAAATACATATACAGTACATGTATTTTGCTCCACGAATGAAGGCAGTCAAGGAGGTACACTCAAGGTCTTGCTGCTTCACCCTGATCACAAAATACAAGCATTTCTGTTGGTTTCCTCCTAATGCATAAAATAAAATACATATATATACAGTACTGTATTTGTTTAAAAGTGGCAGATACTTTTTTGTCCATCAAGAGTACCTCTTAAGACACAATTACCTTCAGTGATTTGGGTGTTAACATAGTGGAAGTAAAATCAGTCCATTTGAAGCACCCGAGTCTTAAACTATATTGCCAGCATGGTTGTAGAGTCAGGGTTAGATAATATTTGGTGGACTTGGATTAGGAATAAGCAAATTTCCCATGACACGGAATGTTATGAGTTCAGTACACAAACAGTTTTGAAATATGAGGTACAATACTGTAATAAAATGCCTAAGGTACATTTTCTGTTTACAAATTATAAAGTTTTTTTTCAGATGGAGTTTGAGTCTTTATAAAAAAATCATAAGTCAGTGTTTGGAATTATTTTTGCAGACTCCACAACCTGATTGTCATTTTTTATTGAGTACATAAGTGGTGGAAGATAGTTATGTCTTTGACTGTACCATTGTTGTGTGTTTCATTGTCTGCGTACAGAGTTTCCAACATGGTGTATGGCTGAAGAGAGAGAGCTTGGTACTGTAATTGTTATTATTTGTACACTATGGCTGCTACACATTTACAAACCCAACCCAAAGGTAATGTTTTGTTTTCTTAAGACATATCAGTTTAGTTGTTTTATGATGATGGCACTTAATTTGTATATACTTGGTCAAATAATAATGCAATTACTACACACTTTGTTTCATTTAGAATCATAAATCGTTACTGTAGAATTATTTGACGGCACAGTAATATTTTTCTGGCTAACACCAAATACCAGCTATAGAATTTGGTCACGAGTAACCACTCTTCAACATCAGCTGTCTTAATATACGGTACTTAGAATAATTCCTGATAATGCTAAAACTTTAAAGAAACCTCACTGCGATACTGTTTAAAACAGTTTAATTTTTCTATGGTTGACGGACCATACGAGATATAGAATATTAGCTGAATATTACGTACCTGTAAAATATTTTTTCAAAATATTTGGCCTTTAAAACAATAGTTAATGTTTGGTATGTTACTCTTAACTCCAGAGGGAAGCAGACTTGACCAAAAAGTAACCATATATTTTAAGATACCCAGTGATTCAAATACCGGTACCAAAGCAGAGTAACTTCCTCAGCAAAAAATGAGAATCTCTTGGTGAATTGAAGAGCTACTTGGAGTAATGTCATAACATTTAATGATATAGGAAAACTTTAATAGTCTAATGGTTATCATATAATTATATCTTCAAGAGTCACACACATGGATCTGGGCATGAGCGTTAAGGTCGCCTTTACGAAAGTATTTTTTTCCGCACTCGACACTCAAAATTTTTCACTCCAGCATGGACAGCTTTGTGTAGATAAAGTTGGTATCTGACTGAGAACCTGCGATCACAGTCCCCACACTGGAATCTCTTCACATCGGTGTGGGTCACTCGGTGTTTGGAGAGATCTCCACTGGCATAAAACCTTTTATCACAGTCCTGGCACTGGTATCGTCTCACCCTGGGTGCTGATGAGTGGATGGCCCAGTGGTGTTGATCAAGGTGACATTTTTGTGTGAACTGCCTGCCACACTCTTCACACTTGTGGTTTCTCACTCCTGTGTGGACTGTGTGATGACGGTCTAGACTACTCCGGTGGGCAAACTGCTTTCCACATTCTTCACATTGGAACTTCTTCACCCCAGTGTGTATTACTTTGTGTTGGTCAAGGCTGCACTTCTGTGTGAACCGCATGGTACAGTCCTCACACTCATACTTTTTCACTTCTGAGTGAACAAGCAAGTGCTTTGAGAGACCACTTTTATGTGTGAACTGCTTACCACAATCCTCACACTTGTGTTTCTTCAAATGTGAATGAATTACCAAGTGTTCATTGAGATTACTCTTGCGAAAGAACTGCTTGCCACATTCACCACACTCAAAATTTTTCTGCTCTGAGTGAAAGACAACATGTCTAGCAAGATCACCTTTGTGTGTAAACCTCTTACCACACTCATCACATTCATAGTTTTTCACCCCCAGATGTATGGCTACATGTCTGGTCAGGTCCCCTTTTCGCAGGAACATCTTGCAGCAATCATTACACTCAAAGTTTTTTACCCCTGTGTGTATAAGATTGTGTCTGGTAAGATCCCCCATGCGAAGGAATCCCTTGCCACAATCACTGCATTTGTACTTCTTCTCTCCCACATGGATTTTCACATGGCAGATGAGATCCACTTTACATGAGAACCCTTTACCACATTCCTCACATTTATAGTTCTTTAGTCCTGTGTGCCTGGCCTTATGAGCAGAAAGGTTGTGTTTCTGAGTGTACCTCCTCCCGCACACGTCACATCCGTACCACCTGAACTCCAACACTCCTCCCAAGTCCCTCATGTTGTATTACAGTAGTCACACATGCCTGCACATACATGTGCTCATTAAACCTCACAGCAATGGTGGATGACTTATATAGTTTTTTCTATCATTACATAATTTTCTACTTATGGGGATACAGTACTTAGACCCAGACAATGCCATGTACCCTACTTGTATCACTTATTATCTTATAAGACCAATATATTCCTGACAGCAGACTGAGAACATACCTACAATCACAATTCATATGGTTACTTTCAGAAGGTCTGTCTACTGAGATATAATTCATCATTGGGTTGTAATCAATGAAGAAGCTGTCTGGATCACCTGCAACACAAAATTAAAAGCAACCTTTACTTGACATGCCCCTGAGAATGGATTAAAAATATATACATGGTCACCAAGTAATGTTTTAATCATTAAAATCTTTATAAAATATTGAGAACTAGAATATAGGTTTTCATAAATTGATATAATAAGAATGAAGGCCTGGTCAAATATAGTGGCTTTTGAAATTCCACCCTAAAAAGTGCAGTAACTTTAGAATTTAGAAAATAAGAGAAAAAAATTAATACAATATACAGTAAGTGGGAAGATGAATTATACTACTGTAAAGTGGAAGATGATCTAAGAGTCTTCAATGACCAGAAACTGTAATATAATAATCTTCAGGCAGATAAGATAAACAAGGCCAATAGGATTGTTGGGTTAATCAGATGTACAGTACTTTTCTGACACTAGATAAGTTTAAAATTAAAATCTACAGTAGTTTACAATTCTGGTCTGACCACACCTTGAATATGCCAAAATTTGGTACTTAAGTTCGAAGAAGAATATCGAGGCAGTACTATACAGTTGGACACAGGAATTCATGGTACAGCCGAGGTGGTAAATGCTTAGCTCTTCCCAGTATGAAATTCTTTAACGACCAAAAAGATTTACCAGGGGCAGAAACTATGATGTGGGATAAAGTATCGACAATAAGCAAATACCGGACAAAAGTCACTGGTTATAAGAGTGAGAGAAGCATCTTCCACTTGGGACTGTACCATGAATTTCTGTGTCAAACTGTACATATAAGAACCACTAATTTGAGCCCAAAACTAAAAGTAAAATTTTTGAAATCCCATTGTAGCAAATTGCAAAAATTTTTCTTAAGTTGAGCCACAGAAATAAATAATCTATTATTTACTTTATTATCTGTTGAAATAAAAGGGATGAAAGTGTATGTTGACAATATTTAACTCTCCTCCCAACCAAAATTTGCCTCGGTTAGGTATGTTAGTGGTTGGTATTCTTGATGCAGCTTTAATAAGAAAATAAATGGTAAATTTACAGTAAACCTGGGTTCAGTAAAACGTATACAGGTATATTAGTATGTTTTACCACTAATTAGGACCATTCTAAGACTATTTTCTTCAATGGTGTTTCTCTCGGAAATGCCCCGTTTTCGAGATATGCCCAGTTTTCATACCCCATACAATCTTGGGGGAGAGCCTGGGAATCCGGGGTTTTGGGTGGGAGAAAACGCGCTGTACACTATGGCGTTGCCTTTATAATATGTAATTGTCTTAAGTAAACACTTGAAACCGGAAATAAAAGCGAAATAACAAAGTTTTCGAGACCGATACAATAAAATACAATTATAGCCCAAACAGCAGCGTTACAATACGTGTTGGCTTGGGTTGGGCTAGATATTCAAATCTAATGGTTATTTTGGGAATTAGTATTACCTAACCTGACCTAACCTAACCTAACCTAGACCATGACAGACTACCGGGACCTAACCTGGGCTAACTACCGGGCCTAACCTGGGCATAAAACCGGTATAACAAATAGAAGTTACCGGGTAAATATCCAGGAACGTAGATGGATACAGGACACAGTATTCCCAAAACAAAATATAGCCAATACAGTAACAAGTGGTGTGAATATTACAACATTTGCAACACTGATAGTGTTTTCCCCCACCCAAAACCCCGTATTCACAGGCTCTCACCCAAGTTTGTATGGGGTATGAAAACGGGGGCATATCTCGAAAACGATTCATTTCTAAGAGAAACAAAGTTAAGAAGTGTATTATAAAGGCAACGCCATAGTGTACAGCATGTTTTCTCCCACCCAAAACCCCGGATTCCCAGGCTCTCCCCCAAGTTTGTATGGGGTATGAAAACTGGGCATATCTCGAAAACGGGGCATTTCCGAGAGAAACACCATTGAAGAAAATAGTCTTAGAATGGTCCTAATTAGTGGTAAAACATACTAATATATACGTTTTACTGAACCCAGGTTTACTGTAAAAATACCAAATAAATAAATAAAATTAAACAAGGGCAATCCATATTTTCCTTCCCACAAACGTAAATATATTCACCAGTTGTTGCCTAGAAATATCATTGTGAATTTCTGGCTGTGAGTAATAAGAGCTGTGTTGTTATTTGTCACATTACTTATTTGATCATATATTATGGGTTAGTAATGTAGTAAAATTGTGTTTCGAGACCCTTTCCAATGTAGCAGATCAGTAAAACCATCTCTAAGATATCCTAATGTATCAAAGATAATGCTGACAAAAATATAAACACCAGTTGTTGTGACACTGACAGATACAGACCAACCTTGTCAAACAGTTGTGTTTAGATAGTGCCTTTACAACGGCACATGACAAATTTCCAAAGCCAAACACTGACATAAGTAATAATAAAATTATTTTTTTCAATTGTTCTTTGTATCTGCATCATCAGCAAACATATTCATGTATATAAGTGTCATCTGTAATAATTACTTCTAATTCATTTATATATATTAAGAATTCGAGTCACTCGAGTGTCGAACAGACACAGACCAACAGTTAAAACTTTTGGACGGCCCAAGAGTTCCCAAATTCAAAATTCTTATATAATGAATTAGCAAATGGGAAAGCATGTACTGACCAAATGCCACCTTAGAGCCACGAACACTATTATATAGCCTATATATTATATAGCTGCCTGCACATGTATGAACTAGAGTAGCCTACACTTGCAATTAAGTTGCATGCATGCACTGATATTTAACTCTATAATGTCAGTCATTTTAATGACTCTTCCAATTATAGCGCCGTCTGTAAATGTGCTGAGACTACTGTTATATCAATATGTGAGTTATATATAATACTGTATGATGAATAACAATTGAAGGGTTCAAGGACAGCAGATCCCTGGGGAATCTCCTCTGCCTGGAGAAGAGGGACTAATTTGATTTTACTCCGCGTCATTTATTCTCTTTTTGCTGTCTTCAATAATCCATTGTAATACCTTCCTTCCGATATCATGAACTTTATTTAACCTTCTGAATTATCAGCCTTTCGTGCGGTACTCTTGTCAAGTTGTGAAAAAAAAAAGAATAAACAAGCGCTATCTGGCATCTTTATCTATAGGTTCTCAAGTATGGCCTACACCCAAAACACAAGTCACTATAACCACAGGCACAGACAGTTGCCACAGTTGTGTTTCCACCCAACAGAAAATCACAGTGTGTCATTCTCACTTCTGCACCCAACGCGCGGCCTCTATTAACACTACACCTCCCAAGTCCCGAGCTGCTGCTGGTAAGCCTATACAACTGTACACTGTAGCCTTATATAAGTGGTTGCTGTCTTTTATGACACCTGATTATAATATGTTAAGAGTAATTCAACAGAATAGCAACCCTTAATGACACCTGATTATAGTTTGTTAAAAGTAGGCTATACTTCAACAGCATTGCGTCTATCTGCAAGTTGATTAAACAAACAGAAGCAAAACTAGACAAATTTCTCCTTTTGAGAGTAGTTTACTAGATAGGTTAGGCCGTTGTCACTCAATATGGCTCCGCCGCAGAATGAGGTGCGACGCCGCACCGCGCCGCATATCATGGCAAAACACACTGTCACATACAGTTTTATGTGTACTGTACTGCTGAACACACTGTCCGACCACGCTGCACCGGCGTCCCTCTGCTGGTACCACTCCCGTATAATTACTAATTACCATATTTGACGTGGGTTTATTTATTCAAAGCGTCCAAAACAAACCAAGAAATTCTGTTGTATCTTTTTTTTCCTTACTCTTAATATAGTAATTTGTCTTCGCCTTCCTGTCAGCCAAAGGGGGTGCGAAACTTTGGTTCGCGACTGTTAGGTAGGTCAGAAATTCGAATCCCGATCCACAAGTTAAAACAATTCGAAACATTCATATCCTTAGAGTGAAAGATATGAATGTTTCGATTATTTTACCTTGTGAATCTGGATTCGTATTTCTGACTGGCCCAACATTGGCAACGCCAGGGGAGAAACGCGGGAGTGGAGCCAACTGTACTTATATTAATAGCATTGTGCGGCGTGCCGCAGTGTGACACGGTACAGTATTTTCGGTTCCAACTCTACGGCGAGGCCGCAGCGGCCTTGTAAGGTGTATTGTACATTTACAATGGTAGATGCATGATCACCATGACTATGTATAAACGACGTCCTCCTTACACAACAAACACTGTGGGCCCGAGGTTTTTGCATTGAATTTTGTTGGTGTTTTATACTTATCGATTGTAATTTTTATTTTTTAAGCCAGTGAGGATATTTGTAATATTGTCGTAACTTTATTCTGAAACTGTGGATGCGTATGCTATTTATAGCCTTCCAACATTCTATTCACAGTCTTTGTTTACCAATACTTTAATACTTTACCGTACATAGCCTTCTAACATTCTATCTTTTAACCCAAGCCTACAGTACATGTATATGTGGGTCATACAGTATGTTATATACCCAATTATTAATAATGAGTAGATCAGTTGCATTAATAGATGATACAACAGTCGGCAAGTCAGTAGTGTAGAGACAGAAAGAAAGCGCAACTGTTTACCAAACACTGCTGGCTCATTACACTACAATATAGTGAAAATGGTGATAAGTAATGGCAAGAAGCGCACTAGATTTCATCACCTTAGAAATGAATAAAGAAAGAAGAGAGGCCCACATAAATGACAAAAATTATAATAGGTTAAACGAGTCTATAATCACGTCCAGTTTCGTTAAAGATGCCAAGACACATTTATCTGTCTCACCATCGTAACATAATTCATTGTTGTATATATAAAACCATTCCCATCAATCATCAACCTCAAATAATATACTGTGTATTGTATCTGACGGAATAAAATTTATCGTATTAATTCAAATGGAAGTGTTATGGAAGGGGATATTGCTGTATTTTTCTGGACATAGCTTTTCATATTTCACAATTCTCTTGACAATAGCAGTTATTGATGACCATGAAGTGTTTACCCCCTTAATTGTGTTAGTTATAATGAGGTAATGATTATGATAAGGAGATAAAGTTGTGAGAGGCAATATTGAGGCATATCACCTTAATTGTGGTGATAAGAGGCGTGAATAAAAAAAAGAGAGATTCTGAAGTACAGTCTCCTCCACTCCTGCTTTCACCAGTTTGTACCATATGCTGAATAGCGTGGTTGAGACATTGCCTTAGAGTTAAGGAAAACTGGAGGTAAACGAGTCCTTCATATATTGCCACGAAACACCACCTATATTGAAGGAGTGGGTTTCGTGGCATAATCACAGGATCCTTAATTAAGCTATAGTGTTTGTGATGAGGTTAGCTAGGTTGGAACGCGTCCACAGAATGTAATTGGAGTGTTAGTTTGAGGTGTCTGGAGTATAGGCCTATTATAATGGAAGCTAGATTGTTAGATATAGCTGTCATTATCTGGACCGTGACAGCTGTAACTACCATATCTCATTCATCACCATCATCACTGTAACAACTGTATCCCTCTCACCACCACTACTACGAACACTAACAATACTATTATTACTAAACGACTTTTACCATTGTATTTACCATCACCCTTCCGCCCCCAACACTACAACTACTATACTGTATCACTCTCGCTTCCACCACCACACCACCAGCTAGCAGCATCAACACCACCACTGCCGCAACTGTAACCTTCTTGCCACCACTACCACGAACGTTGCTATCAGAGCCTATCACCCATACGCCACCACCACCACCACCAAGTCCACGATGCCTGACACGGACACGGTGATTGATCAGCTTCCCAGACGTGTACGGTTCAGAATTAATGGCTTGCCTTATACAGGTATGTGGCTATAGGTATAAATTGTTCAATATCATGGCCAGACTACAAGTGAAATAAGTGTGCTGCTATTATTAGCATGGATTAATTTACATATAATTGTACAGTATACCAGTTATCTAAGATTCATTGCATCAGATGTACAGTTGCGGACACATGAAACGGACACACAGTCACGCACTTCAAAGGATCTGACACTGTGTGTTGAGGTGCGTTCTGTTGTGCTTCCCTTATGAAGCATAGAACTGGACGCACCTCAACACACAATGTCAGATCCTTTGAAGTGTGTGACTGTGTGTCCGTTTCATGTGTTTAAAAAAAATTGTTTCATATGTCCGCAACGGTACATTGGAGCTAAAGTCATGTTCACTGCTAACAGATGATGCCAAAGTAGCCTATAACTGTTGATGATCTCTATCATTGGTTCATATGTTGCATTATTGTGATGGGTCACTCAGTCACAATTAAGCTACAGGACTTTTGATAGTGACTGTACAGTGGAACCTTGCAGGCAGTCTACCATTATAGTATTATTTATTGTCGTGAGTGATTGAGTGTGCTTCAGAGATTCCTCCAAATCCACGCCAGAAATTCGACAATTCACTAACAAGGGTGTCTCCCCTCTACACTAGAGACCCTATATAGAATCGCTACTCTACACCGCACTGATTAAAAGCAACTTGTAATATTTCCATCTTGTCAATTGGTGGTTGGTCAGTGCATGGCCACCATCTTTTAATAATTCCTGTATGTCACTGGATTTGTAAATGAGCCACCAACTTATATATTTCCTTTTTGTCACGATGTGGTTTGTTTTTGAACCACCAACTTGTAACAATGCCCTCTTATCACATGGTAGTGGGCTCCAACATTCCACCATGGACCAGACTCATTGACTACCTCCGCAAGTGGGCTCACCTGGAGGGAACCAAGGTGTTGTGTCGTGAGGGAGGGTGTGGCCTGTGTACGGTGGTGGCAACAGTACCCAATCTACACCAGGACCCACCCACCACCAAGACCATCAGTGTACATGCTGTGAGTATAGTACTATAGAGTATAATAGCTGATGGAGGGAAGCGGAGGAAATATTCTGTATTTACTTAAAACTATACGGTGGAGAGAGATATATGCTGATGAAAAATGCAATATATACCATTAAAACATTAAATGATTGTATTCGCAGTGCCAGACCCTGGTGTACTCGTGTGCTGGGTGGAACATTGAGACTATAGAATACCTGGGTAACCGCTACAAGGGTTACCACTCTCTGCAGAAGGCCCTCGATGGCTTCTATGGCACCCAGTGTGGCTACTGCTCCCCAGGCTTCATTATGACAATGTATGGGTAAGTAGGAGCGATGTACCAGAAGCGGTCACCGTAAAACTGCTGAACTGAAATGGCAGTAGTGCAATGTTATAATAGTAGTGTCATATCAGGAAGAAATTAACTGGCCTAACGTCATAAGTAGATGAGGGAATTTCCACCTTAATTTTTTAACTTTCCCAAGACCACCAGTTAACACAAACGTCAACAAATTGTTGCATGTAAATGAACAACAATAACAAATGTTCGTCAAAACCGGAGGACGGGGATATTTTTCCAATTGACTTATTAATTAAAGGAAATTCGACCAAAAGATGGCATAATCCGTATATGACACTGAAAATTAAATGCCTCACACATGTGTTGATTTTTTTTTTTTTTTTTTTTTTATTGCGCCGTCAATCAAGAGGCATACGTACAAGTAGACAGAATCCATGAGATTCAAATTACTACACACACACACACACACACTCACATACATACATATCTTGAAAACATAGCAGAATGAAGTACAAGCACGCCGACCAATAATTACAATATGACCTACTTGAATCCACCAAAACGAGGGTGGCGTACAAGAAGGTCCTCCAAAACCTGGATGGTTCTGATTGGTTCAGCAGCAGGTGTCGACAAACCACATCAAGTGGCAGGCCCTGGGGCAGTAAGTAAATGTGTTGACTTGGAAAACATCGTAATTATCTTTTCAAGGTGTCGTAACAAGCAGCTGATAAATCTTCATATTTATATAACCATTCACCATAATATATATCGTGAACGTAAGCACCTACAGTAAATACCATAAACCAGTGTGTCCGGCTGGCAGCGGCACGTAAAACCATTTTATCACAGGCCCAATGGTAGCCAATAGCCATAGATATTAGAGGTGGGAAAATATGCAGGCCACCGAGCGACCACATGTATAATGTATTCAATCTAGTCATGTGGTCCGTGTGTCTGTCCCGGTTGAAATACAAATCGCCATTCGCCAAAACACGTGGCGCCGGTGGCGGGGATCAGTATTTCCTTGACACAGACTGTGAGTCTGTGACAGACGGTAAAACACTCGCTTCAAGGCTCTTGTGTGTTCGGAACTTCGGGTTGGCCTCTAAACAATGGAAACCTATTATGGCAAGCCATGTCTCTACTACTACAGTGATACTACTGTGTGGGGTCCCAGTTCCACCCACAAACACAAATTTTAATGTCGAGTGTCGACTCCCGTGGGACTCCAGCTGGGCCTATTACACGTTAATTTTATATAATGTTGAATAATCAAATCATGTCAACTGTTATAAGTTCATTACTTTACTGAATATTTTTGAATTAGATTAAGATAGTATAATATTTTATTCTTATTGTAGCAGTCTTGCCAGATCCGGCTATATAGGTCCCAATATTTTGCCCCAGTCATTTCCTGCAGTACTTTACCACAGTTATTTCTTGGTAGTTTGCCCAGCAGGTTAGGTCCCTGTAGTCTACTGTGCTGAGGTAGGTCAGGCTAATTTCAAAATGTGGATTTGCAGAGGAAATAGCGTAGAAGAAAATAGTCTTATATTAGAATGGTCTAAATAAGTGGGTAATGAAGGTAGAAAAACCATTCATGATAACTGCAATTCTTTCCATATTTTCCGTTTAGTTTAGTTTAAGTTTTTTTATATATGATTTATAATGTTAACATATAATTATATCTTATTTCCTCAGGCAACTTAAGTCATCAGGTAGACTGAGTGTATCACAGGTTGAGAACTCCCTTGATGGTAACCTGTGTCGTTGTACTGGTTACCGACCCATACTTGATGCCTTCAAGTCACTCGCTGATGATGGTTGTCAGAGCCTCAAGGATAAGTTGACTGATATTGAGGTAAGATGGATGTTTGTATATAACTCGAAAGTAATTCCTCTTTTCTGCAAGTTAAAATTGCTTCAAGAATAAGTTAAGTTAGCTGATTATTTTGAGGTGAGCTGTTTATATGTAATGTTAGATTTTCAATATTGCTTTCTCCTGTAAGTTAGAAAGTAATGTTTCAAGAAAACGTTGACTAATATTGAGGTGAGTGAAAGCTGTTTGAATGTAAGTACAGCCATGATATCTTTCCACACACTGTAGGCTACTCATGTTAAACTACCATAGATCTTTTTACTACTCCAAAAAACACTTTAATTAATTTTGCTGGTAAAATGTATATATTTGCTAACTGTAAAATCACATTTTTGTACGATATTATATCCGTTATATCCAACAAATATCTACCAAATATGTTATTGTATATTCTCTACTTAGCAATTTTAACACACATACACACACACAAAACTGGTAACCCTAGTGATACTAACAACAGGATTTCTGTTTGAATATTGATTGAACCCCAAATCAGTGCACCGGTACAGTACGTACTGTACCTACTTTACTGAACTGCACCGGTACAGTACCTACTTTACTGAACATTCAAACTAAATTTTCCCTGCTTTCAGGATGCATACAAAGCTAAGTGTCCAAAGTCTGGGGAAACCTGTAAGGGCCAGTGTGGTGGAAACAAGAAGGAAGAGAGTGAATTATGCAACCACAAGAGAGCCAGTAACCAGGACCATGATGTGGGTGTGGGGGAGGAGCTGCAGTTGAGTGTGGAAGGTGTGCAGTGGTACAAACCCAACACCATCACAGTACGTGTCTTTTACATTTGCTAACAATGAAAATCCTTACTACATGTGTAAATTATAGTGTAGTAACAGCTGTACGTCTCTCTATGTGTGTAAATTATAGTATGGTAACAGATGTATGTCTGGGTAATTTGTGTAGAAACTACTATAGGTCTCTCTTCACAACCTGAAAAATTGGAATTGATCATAATGACTACTCCAATAGGGATTATTATATATTGTACTTTAGTGTAATTGAAAAAAAATTATTGAGTCAGAGCTGTTTACATTAAGGAAAGTCTTGAAAAAGGAATGTCTTAATTAGGATTACATAGGCCTATACCTTATCCTTAATTTTATGCTGTATTTGGGTACTGTTATAAAGACTTATCCAAGTACTGTAAATCTAAGTACAGTACTGTACAGCAGGATGTTTGCAGCATATTATAAATTCTCTCCCAAGTTGAAGTAAGTCTTGTACTGTACTGTACTTAACATTTCTCCCAACTGTAATTTAAGCTTGCATACCTTAAGTATTTACTGTAAATGAAGATCATAACATTTTCCTGATAAATTTATATATTTACAGTATGTGCAGTAGCCCAACTGTCTAACTGAATTAAGGAATTTTCTCTTTGTCAAATTGAAGGGCTGCTGATTGCTCTAAAGTTTTAAACTATGCCAGGAAACATACGACAATACACAAGCAGGGAATTTCTCTTGTAGCATATTTTGGAGGAATCAGAAGGCTTTTAAGGAGAAGATATTTTTGGAAAGTATGCCAGTTAGGAGACAGGACCAGAGTAATTTAACAAAAATAATGGTAACCTGTTGCTTGGAATATTTTAGAGGAATCAGTTGCTCAAGATTTACCTACAATATTCATATATACAGTACATATACTACCCCCCTAATTACATTCTAGCCAGACTTTCTAATCCCTAAGTGACGTACTGAATGTATTTATTTTTTATTTTTGCAGGGAGTGTTGAACATACTGAAGAAACTGAAACCTGAGGACAAAGTTTATGTGGTGGTGGGGAACACAGGCCAAGGTAAAGTATGCATTCTGGACAATAAAAAGAAATATATTGTATATATATATACAGTATATAGAAAGGTCCTGTGTTAAGCAGTGTTGATGATTATGTTGCTGACTAGAATTACCGTTATTGCGTACGCCAATATTATTATTATTATTATTATTTATGAGTCTTGTAGTAATTCTTACCCTGCCGGTTTACTAGGAATGGGATGGAGAATAATAAATAACCCGTAAAAGTTGTGTTCGTGCACCACCAATTCACGTTATTGCTAATTTTGTTATGGTATTGCACGTGAGTATTATCTGGGGATGATAAACGGTTTAATGAATTCTTACCGATATAAATACTGTAGTGTTGAAGATAAGCTAACCACTATGATCATCATATCTTATCGCACCAAAACTTTACCCATATCAAGGCCGTATCGTTTGCATCCTTTAGATCTTTGTCAGAGCAATGAGGGCCCAGACTCCACTCCTGAAGGATGTGTTCCATTGTCTGAGTTTCTCCACATTGGCAATTGCGGCTAGTGTCTACCACCATGATGATATAACTAATGGACATAGGAACCAAATGTCAAAATACAAACACTTGTTTCTTGATGTATTCAATTCTAACAATAAAGTAATAGTGTAAGAAGCTAACCACTTTTTCCACAAATGATCTCAGGTGTGTACAAAAACGACGGACCGTTCACCGCGTACATCCATACGGGTGGGGTGCGTGAGCTGTACACCATCCAGCATGGCCCACCTCTGGTTCTGGGAGCCAACGTCAGCATTGGCCAGTGTATTAAGGTGTTTGGGGAGGTGGCCAACAGTGTGTCCGGCTACCACCACCTTAATGCCATCGCTGATCACTGGAATAGGGTTGCAAATGTCTCTGTTAGGAATGTGAGTTTTGTTTTTTTCCTGTGTGCATGTGTGGTGGTAGTAGTGGTAGTGGAAAAGGAGGTGTTTCAGGAAATAACTGCCATAACCTTGTAAGAAACTGGTATAATTAGTTATATCTATTTCCCATATCATCCTTCAACTATAAAAGTGTCAGCATTATAATTATAATTATGTAGGAAGCTGGCATGATATTTTCTTTAGCTAAAAATATATCAGCAGTACAGGAAGGAAGCTGGGATGAGAGCTAAATATGTCTCGCACATCCTAGTTTTTTCTTTGGTAAAAAAGATATCAATATTACAGGAAGGAAAACTGGCATGATGAACTAAATCTACATGTATCTCCTACATTGTTTTCTTCACTTCAAAAGCCATCAACATTACAGGAAAAAAAACTAGCATCATGAGCTGTACTGTATCTGCCTCAAGTTATAAGTGCCATCAACATTACAGGTAGGAAGCTGGGCCGGCAATCTGATGATGAAACATAAGCATCAAGAGTTTCCATCCGACCTCTTCCTGACACTGATGGTGTGTGAGGCTCGACTGGTGTTACAATCTGCTGACACACCTGAAAACACCATGGAGGTCACCATCCAACAATTCCTGGACACTGATATGTCGAGGAAAATTATTCATTCCATCATTCTGCCTCCCTTGGAAACCAACGTGAAAGTACTGTGCTGTAGTTATTTTACTGTACTGTCTTTGAGCAAGTTACTATGTAACCCTCACATGACTTGAACCTTAGTCCATTGATTGTATGACAAGGAAACTATCAACTAGACCATGCCCCTTGTCTCGCATTCGCTGGGCAAGAGCTCTGAGTCCGAGAGGGGTACCTGAATATAGTACTGAATATATTTTTATGGAATTGTGTCATTATATGAGAACAGTATTATCTTTATGTAATGAAAAAAGGTTGTGTCACCTTCCTCTAAATGATAATAACACTAGTTATATTAATATATTTTGAGGCAATTATTATATAGCAGTATTAGATAATAAATAAGCAAACAAGTTCTAATGTATGTTGCAAGGGAATACTTTACTATACACAACATTTTCACAGTTGGCAAACATTTATATATCATTTAACCAAAACATATGCCACTAAAGCATGTCAAATTATTACCTTGTACAGTACATGAGTTCACTTGCTCATATTCAGGTCAGGTCAGTATGTAGAGTATTGGAAGTGTCTGTAATGACTTTTTATGCTCTATGCTTCTTGTCTATAGGTTCGGACTTTCAAGATTTCCCCCCGAACAGTGAATGCCCACGCCTATGTCAACGCTTGTTTCAAGGTGAAGCTTGACCCAGCGGATGGCTTCAAGGTTCTGGAGAAGCCTTCCTTTCTGTTTGGTGGAATCAACCCTACTTTTGTAAGTTTGGGTATTTATATATCTATCTCTTTACGGAATCAAGCCTTATAACACCACAGGCAAAAAATATTCAATTTATACCCCAAATCTTACTTCACTTCACAAAGATATTATTAACTCTATTTTCAAGTACAGTAACTGATATAATTTTATTAACAGAACTAACCTAAATACATTACATACCAAACTATACACAGGTTATCCCATGTGTCCCAGAGCATATTATTACCCCTATTTTCAAGTACTGTATTAAGCATATGTTAGCAGAACTATCATAAATGCATACCTAATTGTACACAGGCTTCTCCATGAGTCCCAGAGCATTAATTCATCAAGCTCATTCACTCTACAGATCCACGCAGATCAGACAGAGACCTTTCTGACCGGCCGACGACTAACAGATGAGGGGACGGTGGTAGAGGCGGCCAGAACTCTGGGGCGTGAACTACAGCCTGACGCCAAACCTCAGGATGCGTCACCAGAGTACAGAAAGTCTCTCTCTCAGGGTCTCTTCTTCAAGGTATGTACGGCTCCTGGTTTGAATGGCTTTGTACACTGAATAATTATAAAGTACAGATATGGATATACAGTACAGCATGACAGGCACAGGGGAAACTAATCAAGAAACTAACCAGAAAGCTTCTGTTAATTAAAGGAATCTTGATTTGGGAAAAAATTTGATGGATGGAGTTTATGTGTAAATGGTAGGTAGAAAGGTACAGTAAATGATAGGTAGAAAGGTAAAGTAAATGGTAGGTAGAAAGGTAAAGTAAATAGTAGGTAGACAGTGGTACAGTAAAGGGTAGACAGAGAGGTACAGTAAATGGTAGGTAGAGAGGTAAATAATAGACAGATTAGAAAGATGAATAGATGCGTTTCTCAGACACATAAATCACATCTTCTGTACTTAATTGTAACTTCCTGCCGCCAGACTGTTATTGGGTTGCTGGAGAGTGTAGTGTCTAATGAGGTGCGTAGTGGTGGCCCATCCCTGCAACGGCCCATATCATCTGCCCACCAAGAGTATGACCTCAACCAGGACACGTGGCCAGTCGGCAAGGGCGTCCCAAAGGTGGAGTCGACCGTACAGATCTCAGGTGAGGGAACCTAACAAGAGTGGGCTGAATGTGATGTTATTATATTCGCTATCCTTAGGTTAAAAGTACAGTAAACCTTCTTTATTCACTGGGTTTATGTGTATGTTATGAATCCGTGTATAGTGAACCCTCATTATTCACTGTCGTTATGAGTGTGTATTATAACATTTGCTATGAATCTGAACAATAAACCCTCATTATCCACCATTTGGTTTATGGGTGTGTAATGTAAAAATAAGGTTTACAGTACGCAGATCATTACAAACAGTATAATACACATCCATAACACCAGTGAAAAACAATTAAGGCATTACTGCATTATTTGTACTTGTATATATTATTTTTATTGAAGTGTTATATTTGTTAGTACAGTATTATATTGAAGGTAGTGTAAATTATTGTGTTTGCAGGTGAGGCAGAGTATTTGGATGACATGGCAGACCTTCCCAACGAGGCTCACAGTGCGTTTGTAGTGTCAGAGTACGCCAACGCCAAGATTAAGTCTATCAATGCCACCGACGCCTTGGTGAGCTTTGCAAGGTCATTGTGGGGGAGGTCTTTTGCACTAGCTGTCATCAGGGGTGTCTGAACGTTTCACGTGAGAAGTGGCCCCATAGTTTTTTGAGTGACTGTATAGCCACCACCTAAAGTGCTATCACTTTATCTGCTGAACCTTGAACCTTATAGGGTACTGTAATTAAGCTTCACAGGCTCGTCGATTGGACTAACACACAAGATTGCATCTGAGATATATATGGGAGAAACTTTATGAAGAGTGAATTGCACATTTTTTTAGATTACAGTAAATTATGAAATTGTTTTTTATTAACTTCTCATCATAAGAGTAGAGGGTTTGATATGAGAGCTACTAGGTTTGATACCAACTTTTTCTGTCAGTAATGGTATGTTTTATGTTATTCATATTGTACTTTTTTTCAGAGTGTTCCTGGTGTATTGACTGTAGTGATGGCCGGGGATGTGCCTGGACAGAATTCCTTTGTTGTCAATGCTGGACCTCATCCTGATCCTGTAAGTTGAGTGATGAGTGGCTGAATTTCCAAAGCAGACAATCCTTTCTTGCTTCTGACTTTGGACTGTAGGTAAGAATATCTCTTGGTGTTGATGATGGTGTGGTAACAGTACAATGACTACATAGACACACTACAGCCATTGTACCGGTACCACACCATCATCACCACCACCAATATTTTTACCTACCGGTATGACACTTTGCTCCCTGTAGGATGGGTATTATTGCCTGCAGACATGTGTACGATACATTCTCTTTTAGTGGGTTTTTCTGTGGTCTTTGTCAAGTTACCAATGTATATATACTGTATATATTTTTAATGATCTAAAAGAATTAACATCATATAAGGGGGAAGTCCTTCACTTTGCATACTGTATTGTACTTTATAAACTATCAGCATATAAAATTCCTACAGTAGTATGCTACTTTATTATTAAAACTTTATATACCATTATATATACTTGCTTATCTCGTTCCTTAGATATTTGCAGAAGTGCGTGTGAAGTATGCAGGTCAGGCGGTGGCTCTAGTAGTGGCAGACCAACAGGACACAGCTGTACGAGCTGCCAGACTGGTGAAGGTGGAATATGAGGACATCCAGACACCCATCCTTACCTTCCAAGATGCCCTGCCACACCCAGAGAGGGTTGACACCCCAATCAGCTTCCTCACAGGCAAAAAGGATGAGCCACACATCCTGGGCGACCCTGAAGGTTGGCTGCTGATATTAACAGTGGAATTGTTTACATAATATTGTATATGTATTTCATCTTTCTTAAACAAGGAATGTTCTCGATGTTATGCTAAAATATTCAACGTTTGTCACTTAACCTATATGGTAATGAATAATAAGCCTGGGAGAATAGTTAGTTGATCTTCAACATTCTATTGTTTGATATGAATGATTATTTTATATTGTTCATCATCCTCGGGCACCATATGACCTTGCTGTTGCGGCGTCTAATATTAGTCAATCAATCAATCATAAAGTTCTTCCAGTTTAAGGTCGGAATAAATTTATAGTGTTTGGACAAAGGTCATTCAAACAGCAACAGACCAATTGATTAAAATAAAAAACTGTGTGGAGTAGGAAAAGTATAACACCGAAGACTTCTTTGTTGATACTGTAATACATTGTCCTCTGTTAACACTACACATTGCTGTGTTGACAATACATGTCTCTTTGTTTGCAATGAACAGTCCTCTGTTGGCAATACATCTACAATACACAGTTAACTTTTGTCATTACACAGTCCTCTGTTGGTAGTACATGGTGCTTTGTTGATTATAGAATACACATCTCCCTGTCCCCTAATAGTTGCAGTGAAGGAAGCCAAACACACACTGAAGGGGACATTGCTACAAGGGACACAGTTCCACCTGACCATGGAGCCAGCGTCATGTCGTGTCGTGCCGGTGGAGGACGGTTATGATGTGTACGCAACAACACAGTGGCCATCTGAGAGTCAGGCCGTCGTTTCTAAAGTCCTCTCAGTTCCTGCACACAGGTATTCTACCAGAATGTATATCACAATGGTTGTATCCTACCTCCAGCCTTATGAGGGCCGAGGATCAATAGGCTGTAGGAAATCATTGTATCTTGTCCTATGACTAACAGGATAAAGGTGATGGTTAGATTATAGCCAAGTAATTGTGTCATTTATTCATCCCAATTTGCTGACCTGTTGTCCCATGAATAACAAGATAAAGGTAATGATTTGAAGGTAGCCAAATAATTGTATAATTCCTTCCTTTCAATATTTTAACCTCTTGTCCCATGAATAACAGGATCAAGGTGATGGTGCGTCGTATTGGTGGTGGGTACGGTGGAAAGATCAGCCGACAGAATGTAGTGGTGGCAGCGACAGCAGTGGCAGCCAGGAAGCTGCAGCGGCCAGTCAGAACCGTACTTGACCTCAACACTCACATGTCTCTGGCTGGATGGAGAGAACCTTACTATTCAAAGTATGAGGTGAGCAAATTTCACTGGAGTGTATATGGTAGGGTTAAGGGAGTTGAGATATTGCTATGCTGTATTCCACATCTTTTTAATTAATATACAAGGTAAGCAAGCTTCACTGACCAGTATGGTAAGTTTAAGGGACTTGACTGTGATGTTGCTATATTTAATTTGTTGTTATTAGGAAGGGATAGAATAATGTGTCTATGAGATGAGTAAACCTCACTGGGTCATGTGGAAGGGATATTGCTCTACTGTTTATTCCTTTTAATATTTATAGAAAGTGGCAAAATAATGTGTGTCTATATGGTGAGCAAATTTCACAAAGCCATACGATATATTTAATGGACTTGGGACATGGCCATATTGAATTCCACATCTTTTTAATTAAAAAGTGATAATGCAATGTGTATCTATGAAGTGAGCAAACTTCACCGAGTAATATGGTAGGCTTAATTCAGATACTTGGGACATTGCTATACTGAATCCACACCATTTTTAATTAAAAAGTGATTGAATAATGTGTATCTATGCGGTGATCAAACTTCCCTGGGTCATATAATAGGCTTAATTAAGGGACTTGGGGCATTACTATATTCCATTCTTGTTATTAGGAAGTGATTAAAACAATATACAGTACATCTGTGAGTGACAAGTTGTATTTGACAAGGAAGCCAGACTGACGATAAAATAACATTGGGTGTGATTTGACAGGTTGGATTCGATGATGACGGCAAAGTGACGGGGCTGAAGCTGGAGATGATGTCTGATGTGGGCCATGTAGCCAATGAGCCGTCAGTATCGTTCCAAGCGAGTGCCGTACAGAACTGCTACTATATCCCTAACTTCCTCTTCCAACCCAAATTTGTCAACACAGACACAGCCGCCAATACCTGGTGTCGTACTCCTGGTGTGTAGCTTACTGTGTTGTGCTCTCTGTCTGTCTTTTTTTTTTTTTCCTTTCTTTGTCTCTCTGTTTTTCTCTCTTACTGCAAAATGTTTTATGCATATGACAACCTGCAGATGCCAGATAAAGAACCACAGATCTATACTATGAATTGTACTACACTAAAACCTCACTATAACCATTTCAGATATAACATCAGCCCTCTTACCCCCAATTGGTTTGTTAAATTGAAGATTTACTGCAGCAAAGTTTCACATGGTGCTCCCTCCCTTTAATTGTCCAGGCATGATAGCAAAGCTTTACACGGTGCTCCCTAACTCCCTTTAATTGTCCAGGCACGATAGCAAAATTTCACATGTTCCTCCCTAACTCCCAGGCACGGTGGAATCTGTGGGTACGATAGAGAACATAATGGAACACATGGCCTCCTACCTTGGCCGGGATCCCCAGGATGTACGGATGGTCAACATGGTGCCTCCAGGGGTCCCTCGCCTCCTCATACCACCACACACCAGAAATGTTGTGGCTGACGACATCATTCCACTCCTCATGCAGAAGGCTATGTACACGCAAAGGAAAGAAGAAGTCCGCCTTTTCAACAGAGTAAGTGTGCTGACATGACAGTACAGTACATTTATTTTTTCTTTATATTTTCTTATTAAGGGTAATGTATCAATTTTAAGGGAGGTCTGGGGGAATCAGTAAGAATTAAGCATGCATCTAGTATACCGTAAAAGAGTATGGTATACCCTGAAGGGAGATGTTCAGTGTTGGTAAATCTGGAGCAAATGATTCCTCCAAACTATTCCAAGTAACAGAACACCATTAATTTTGTTCATCTGATCATGTTTCCTGGCATACTTTGGAGGAATCAAGGCATTCCAATGTAACAAACTTACCCCCTTAAGCTAGTTGTCCCATAGTCAAACCACATTCTCTCTCATTTTGCATACAGTAAAAGATTTACTATATAGTGAATGTTGTACTGTAATGCTATTTGGTAATTTATTAGAATGCACCCTTTAATTATTGTTATTGTTTATTGTATTGGATTGTAATATTTAGTTTTTATTATGCCTGAGAATAGCAACATATACTTTGATTAAACAGATTAAACAGTGTGTGTGTGTGAGCAGCAGTTGACCTGGGCCACGATAACGGGCTTGATTAAGCCTATGTCCAGTGTTGGATCATATAAAAAAAATAAAAAAAAATAAAAAAAGAAGTTTACAACACTGTACAGTGTTGGTAAATCTGGAGCAACTGATTCCTCCAATCTATGTCTAGCAACAGGACACTGTTCCTTTTATTAATCTTGCTCAATTTCCTGGCATACTTTGGAGGAAGCAAGGTACTCTAATATCCCAAAAGTATATACCATCCCCTTAAGAGGAGATTATCTTGTTGGTAAATTGGAAGGTTACTGATTCCTCCTAACTGCACCAGAAAATGGACTCCCTCAATGGTACTACAGTAATAAGAGATCAGTTTCATGGCATACTGTAGTTTGGAGGAATCAGAGACCTTCAAATTCACCAATAAAAGAATCACTCCTCAAAGTTCACTGTCCATCGTTACAGGAAAACCGATGGAAGAAGAGAGGACTGTCACTGTTGCCAATATGGTACGGTTTCCACTACCACAGCATGTTTCGGTACAGTGTTCATGTGGTGGTGTACGAACACGATGGCACCGTGGTCGTCTCACATGGCGGAATTGAAATGGGACAAGGCATCAACACCAAGGTCGGTTTGTCTTTCTCTGTTACCTTTTTACATTACAATTATATTATTATTATATATATATATATTTTTTTTTAAATTTGTATTCTTTCTATCTTAATTTTTTTTTCTATTATTTATTTGTTTTACTTTATTTTTATTAATTTATTTTTGTCTCTTCTCAATAAGAACTGTCTGTAGTCCATAACACTTCTGAATGCCCTTCATTATCCCAGAAGATTATTGTTCATAATTTAATGGGGTTCTTTGTTTCAGTCAACCCTACCTTCCCCATATTCCCCCTGAAATAAATTTTTCATAACAATTCATGGGATTTTCTCAAGTCTCTCTCAACCATTTGTCCTCCCAAAAATATATCTATGATACTTATTCATGTGTTTTTAATCTCTCAACCAACTCTACCTTCTCTGTGTCCCTCCAGGTGGCACAGGTTGTTGCCCACACACTACAGATACCGCTGGACTTTGTGGTGGTGAAGGGAAGTGATACATTCATTGGTGCCAACTCCATTGTTACAGGAGGCTCCATCGGTTCTGACCTATGTGCTCATGTTCGTAAATCTTTTATATTTGTTATTATTATACTGTAGATCAATATTATTATTATTAGTAGTAGTAAGAGTAGTAGTATAATATATTTATTTTTCATTATTATTATACTTTAAACTCTTGATAAAACTCGAATAATTAATTACTGTATACTGTTCACCTATAATATAACAAGAATACTTAATATAATATACTGTAGACCTTTATATATCATAATACCATACTTAATTATACTGTAAACCCTTAATGCAATATATCATGAATACTTAAGGGGAGAACCTCATTTGGGGAAATTTGAGGGTTATCGTTTCTTTAAATTATCCCAGGAAACAAATTTTCTCATTGTTACTAATTAGGAAACTATTTTTTGATAATTTGAAGGATTGAGTAGCTCTCCAGTTTATTGTTAAGTGGCTTCTCCCCACAAATAATAGTAGCCATTACTGTATCCAGTGTACTGTACTGTACTTCATTTTATACTCCAGTCCCTTGTTGAAGACCACCTACCAAATGTTTTCCCAAAATACTGTACATATTCTGACTAGATTACAGTCTTCATAAGTTATAGAGATCTTATATGTCTAATGTATATTTAATTACACAAAAAAAATGTATAAAATACAATGAGGGATGGAAACAGTTTTGCAAGGGAAAATAAGAAAGAAAAAATATACATACATGTATACACATTATGTACATTTTATGAAATTTATTATTTCAGGGTGCGAAGAAGGCGTGCGAGGCATTGCGAGAGAGGATGACCCCAGTGAAGACCAGGCTGGAGGAGAAGGGTGAGGAGCCAACCTGGCCGGAACTCGTCAAGGCGTGTCTGCAAGCGGACGTGGACCTCTCTGAGCGATACTGGTTAGTTGGTTATGGGAGAGGTCGAGGGTGGAAGGATTTTTGTAGTATAAATGTTTAGTTTAACCGGTACATATAGTTTGGGGAATTCAATATTCCTCCAATTTACCATCAAGAATCTCTCTTTTCAAGTGTGATTGTATTTCAAGGCTCATATCCTCCCAAGGAAAAATTCTGGTTATACATTAGCCTATGATATTAAATTATATTTCCCACTGTATGTGTGGAAGATTAAGAGTAGGGGTAAGCACTGTGTTGGTAAATCTGGAGCAACTGACATTATTTCTTTTATAATCTCACCCCATCTCCTGGCACACTAAGAGGAATGATGGAGCTCCAATGTACCAAAAATATATTACAGTAATACCTTGTTTTGCACCGGTGTTATGGGTGTGTATTGCACTGCTTGTAATGAAGCTGTGGACAGTAAACCCTCTTTGAACATTATACACCCTTAAACCCAGTGGTGGATAATGAAGGTTTAAAGTATACAGATTCATAACAGTGAAACGAGAGATTTCTGTACATTATTAATAACACTTGTCAATTTTGTATTTACCCTTTTCCTCGGTTCCTACTTTTACCGTTGTGTTTGCTGCTCCTTCGCTCTCTGTCCTTCTCTTTAATGGGAGATTCTTTTGTTGGTGAAAGGCTACTGATTCCTCCTAAGTATGCCAGAAAACAGACACCTTCAATGGTACTAATAAGGGATCTGTTTTGTGACATAGTTTGGAGGATTCAGAAACTTTCAAATTCACCAACAAAATAATCTCCCTTTAAATAATAATGATAATGATGATGTAAGTGATGTGTGAATATTTGTTTACAGGACGATACACAAGGAACACCCAACTGGCTATGACATTTGGGGTGCCTGTTGCCTGGAGTTGGAGTTGGATGTGCTCACTGGACAGTATCTGGTGAGGTTACATACACACACACACACACACACACACTTTTACTCACATACATACACACACTCACATTTTATATTTTCTTACATATTCCTTATTGTTTCAAGAATATTATTTATTATCTTAACTTCTTTTGTGTGTTCACTGAAATTATTTTTTAATTATTTCATACAGGAATGCCTGCCTTCACTAGTTTGAAGTAATCAGTAGCCCTCCAATATGTCCAAACCATATTTATTATTATCCCCTACTCATGCCTTATTAATACATATACCTCACTGGGGTGTTCCTCTATACAGTACTGTACTATTGAATTATACAGTAGAGTAATGCCTTTAGCCCTTTGTAGTCTCTAACATAAATGCCACCATTTCATTTCACAATCTTGTCCACCCTGCTGTAACCAAATGTAGGATAGGATTTCCTAGTTGTATCTTTCCTGAGAAGAGAAGTTAAGTCCTATAGTGAACTATAATGGACTGCTCATTATTCTCCATATTGTTTGTATTATCTCACCCCAATGCACCCTCTCCCTCCCTGCAGATACGTCGTGTGGACTTGGTGGAAGATTGCGGCAGGAGCCTGAATCCGTATGTGGACATCGGGCAGGTGGAAGGGTCCCTCATTATGGGCCTGGGACTCTACACCTCCGAGATGGTCAAGTTCGACCCCACTACTGGGAAGAAGCTGTCCAACGGCACATGGGTGAGGAGCAACATAATATTTGATTTTTATTTAACATAAAAAAATAACTTATTTATACAGGACTGGAACCCCTTGATAGTACTCTTGACCATATGCAAGAACATTTATGATGGTGTTGACGATGGCATTGTGCCGGTAAAATGACCAAGCTTGTTATTTGACTGTGGAGTCGTCTTAACGGTACTGCGCCATCGTCCAATCAACACTATGGATGTTCTTGCATACGGCCCAACATTCCATCAGGATATTCAAAGGAGATCTGGATACTGTACTTATTATTATGGCATGTGACTGTACTGTACTGGACATTATGCCCCCCTGCAGGAGTACAAGCCACCCACTGCCTTGGACATTCCTGTGGACATGAGGATAACACTTCTCCCCAATGCAGCCAACCCACACGGTGTCCTCGGATCTAAAGGTACAGTAGAATATGTGTTAGAAAATATATTGATCTATGATTTATTGGTTTTGTGTGTGTGTGTGTGTATTGTCTTATTTCTTTCTGTACCTGTATATTGTCTATGTATCTGTATATTTATTTATTTACTGATGTGCTTCTTTCTTTCTGTTTTTCTATTTATTTTTCTATGTACCCTGTATCTATAATTTTTTATCTACTGATGTGCTTCTTTCTTTCTGTTTGTATATACAAATGAAGAGAGAGAGTAAAGATGTAATGGGAGCAAAGTACTGTATATAAAGGATGAAAGGGGAGTTATCAAGATAAATACAGAAGAGATACTTGGGAGGTGGAGATGTTACTTTGAAGACTTGTTAAATGAGGAAAATGAACACATGCTGGAAGAGATGGACATGGTGGAAGGACCAATAGAAGAAATATCAGAAGAGGAAGTGAAGAGAGCATTAAAAGGATAGACAGATGTGGAGAGCAGTCATTGCCCGTCCAACCCCATCCTAAATGGGAAAATACGGACGTTAAACGAAAATGATGATGATGATGATAGAAATAAACTAAGTGATTTACTGAACCTGTGTAATAAGGATAGTGCAAAATTTACTAATTTTATATCAAGGGACAACTGTAACTCCAATTTTCCTACTACATTTTAGGGTCCTTAAAGTACCTACCTATCATTATCTGTATACCTGTCTGCGTAACTCTTTACCCATAATTGTGTTTCCACAGCAACGGGGGAGCCTGCCCTCTGCTTATCGTATGTTGTAGTGATGGCTCTCCGCCACGCCATCACCGCCTTCCGAGCTGAAAATGGAGACTCATCCTGGTTTAACATGGGTATGTAAAAAAATCAACTACTATATTTTTCCTTTCTCATGCTTCTTGACAAATGCTTGTGTAGTTTCGACATATGCCATAATGGCTGTTGACATAAGTATAAATGGTATGTTAATTTGCATATGCTGTAAATATATTTCTTGCCTTGCACGCCAGACACTCCGCTCACTGTGGAGAAGGTGCACCAGCTGTGTGAAGTAAGTCCCAGTCAGTTCAAGCTCCACACCGCATCGACCCCCAGCGTAGACACCGTCATATCACCATTAGATTGAGAGGAGTTGCAGGCAAAGAAGGAGATGAAGGAGAAAGGAAGTGTCACTCTGATCAACGGTTCTTAAGGTTTCAGTAGAATATGGTACTGTACTCCATCTCATTCTATAGTTAAAATTGAGACTTAGGAACATATGCAAGAACATCGGTGGTGTTGACGATGGTGTGGTACTGGTACAATGATGCCACAAGCACACTACAGAGCCGTATCACACCAGCACCATGCCATTGTCAACAAGGTCCTTAGTCCAACTATAGTAGGAACACTAAATTAGGGTTTTTAATAACACATTCTATAGTTGATATTGGGACTGGGGATTATTATATTTTTTGTAAAGGAAAACTTATTTAGTACTGGTAGTTTCATCATACTACGGTACAATATACAGTATCAATTTACTGCTGAGATGGCCGGGTTTGAAAAACACACATTAGAATGAGCACTGAATTTGGCTCCTTACTACTACAGTTGATATTAGAGTACTGTAGTTCCACCAGAGAATCTACAGGAGCCTTGTACAGTATGTAGAAAACATAACAAACTGTATGTGGAAATAATTACAAACTGTATGTAGAAATAATAAGAAACTATACATGTAATGTACTAGAGATATAAATAGTCGATAGCCAGGTGGCAGGCTCAAATCTTTGCTTTGGTAGCTGATTGTTATAGTAGGAATTGTAGAGGATTTAATAGAGCTCCATTTTACCATCAAAAGTTTCTCCCATTAGATACACATACCTGTCAATGAGGATACAGTAGGCCCTCGATATACAATGAATAATAACCTGTATTCACCACTTCATTGTACAGTACAGTATATACTCAGTCACTCATTGAAGACCACCAAATGTTTTCCCATGCTTCTGTTATTCATTACCATACAGACTACGTACTTGATTTACTGAGCCTGTGTTAAAAGGTTAGTGCTAAATTCATTCATCTTATATTGAAGGCCTAATATACAAGAATGTTTAGTAGTAATTTTATCTGCAGTGGACATTTGAGTGTACTGTATGTGCATCCTAAGGTTTCAACAGAAAAAAAAACCAGGCAATTTCAAACCTAATCATACATCTGGGAAACTAACTCAGTGCTTCCTCAGGATGGGCATATATACCATCATGTACTATCTATTAAAAAAATATAAAAATAAGGATAAGTTTGTAGTGTAGTACTGTATTATATAATGCATTGATCATATACTGTTTAAAGGTGGTAGTACCTATAGCTTTCATCATAATATTGTAGTAGACCCTCGATATACTGTACAATGAATATTTACTTGTATCCACCATTACATTTTATACTTGGTGATTGACTTTGCAACAACCTATTGGGTGAAGGTGCCTACTGGGTCCAAGTGTGAAATAACTATGGAAGTGGAGAGGTTGGAGGAAGTGAAGGAGTCTAAATATTTAGGAACAGTACTATGTAAATATGGGAGCATGGAAGGAGAAATCAAAGAGAGCAGTACGAGGTAGGCAGGTCAAGGGCTCTCTAGGGAGAATCATGAAGGGTAAAAGCGTGACCATGGAAGTATAAAGGGAACTGAAATAAGTATAGTCCTGCCCATACTGACCTAATATTATGTGTCAGAGACATGGATGTGGATCCAGACACAACAGTCTAGAATATGTGCCGGCACAGCACTGGCTGTGGGATCAAAGGCCTTCCCCCCCATTATCCCTGGTGGTCGGAGGCCCCCAGACTCCCTGGTCCAATAAGCTCTGTTCCCATCTTCCTGGGATTTGCTTCAGTAGTTCAGGCATATAAGGCCAGCCCCTTCTTTATTTTTTTTATTTTTTTTTTTCAATGCGACCAGAGTGTACCGGGGGTCTGTGGGGCAGGTCAATCTGCCCCAGGAGAACAACAACAACAAGAACATGCAGTGGAGATGAGTTACGGGAGAGGATTATGTGGCCTGATAAGGTGATATATATGAGAGGTATGGTCTGAGTGAGAAGGCAGTTGGTGCTGAATCTGAGGTGATGTAAAAGAATGGAGTGAAGTTGTTGAAGTTCCTCAAGCTGTCTGGCCGAGCAGCCCCGATAGAGTGAAGTACATTGAGGTGGTTTGGACATGTGGAGAGAATGCAAGATGGAGAGCTTACAAAGAAGGTGTAAGAGAGTGAGGTGGGTGAACAGAGAGCAGGAGAACATGGAGAGAAATGTGAATGGAAGGGCTTGATTAAGCAAGGATAGAGGGAGAACTGGAGACACTACTGGGCACTCTTCTGCTGTTGTCTGTGTCTCGATATGGCCGCCTGCATGGAGGTCCAGGCTCACAAGGTATATAATAGAGCTCACTCAGCTTAGTGTATGAGAAAGTGTGCCTGAATGTCGGACAGTGCAGCTCCTGCCATAATACATTTCGTAATAGTTCTCTATCACCTAAATAACGCATGTCTAGTTTGCTTTGAATCGAATAAAAATGGTATAGTTTCCACTATCCAAAAAAAATGTTTTTTATTGAAAGAATGACCATTTTGTAATAGTGTTACCAGATCCGGCTAGACCCAGTATTTTGCCCCCGTTTATTTTATGGTAGTTTGCCTAGGTTAGGTCCTAGTTATCTGCTGTGGTCTAGGTTAGGTAAGGTCAGGCTAATTTCAAACAAACCGCAGCAGAGGATGTGTAGCTTTTCGTGTCGAGGTCTCTTGATATTGTATAACTATTAATAGTGTAACAATTTAGTGCTGCCGTATAACCAATACAAATTGGTTATTCAGCAGCACAAAATTGTTACATTAGCCTATATGACTGATGCAAGTTTATATATAGATAAACCCACTTGACAGTTGGCAAGCTTAACGCATATATTTTTAGACACGTACAGTACAGTCGTGAACAGTAATCTAGAGCAAGCATAATTAAATAAAAACACGACAACAGATGCTCGTGTTAGTTTTTCAGCTGCACCAAGTTGTGACTGCTTTATTTAGGATTTAGGATTTATCAAAAGTAAAAGTTATTGCGTTCACACAAGGATAAATATCGGATTCGGAATACTTATTTTATCGGCTCTAGCTACCATATAACAGGAATTTCGTTTTGAAGACCGATACATTTATTAACCCATTTGATATTAATTCACAATTTATAAATGAAAAAATATTTTCATTATATAATAGAAAAAAATTAATTGCGAGTTGACACCTGCTGGACACTAAATTATAATACGTAGTATACACAGTTATACTACGTATTATAATAGTGTCCAGCAAGTGTCAACTCGCAATTAATATTTTTTTCATTTATAAAATGTATAGAATTGTGTACAGGGATGACAGGATAATTACTTTACATATTAGACATTAATAATTTTGTACAAGTTGATAAAGTCTGGGGTTTGGTTAGCATGATATATATGGCTTTCTCCTTTGTATGCAAGTTTTTGCAACAATAAATCTATTAATTCAATTCAATTTTAGATCTGCATGGAGTTAATATATCCTCTTCCAAAAGGACCATGCATATACCGTATGTATCATACCATATTAATTAATTAAACTACAAATAAATCAATGTTCATATACCTGTTCGATTATGGTTATGTATTATCTATTATGCAACATTATGTGCTCGGGAAGGTTCGGGTTTCTTTACCACTCGGGCAGACGTCATTCTAACTCGGGGTTGATGTAAGTACGATAATTGGGATACTTGTACGATATCTCTTTCACGGGAATATTGTGTAGTGGGCATGTTCCATGGTCTTTTCATTATTTAATAATTAGTTTGTTTTAATTATTTTTAAATAATATATATATATATATATATATTTTGATATATATTTTTTTTTGTATTATTTTTTTTTTGTAATAATTAACTTTTTTTATTATTATTATTTTTTTTTATTATTATTTTCTTTTTTTTATTAATTTGTTTTCGTCGTCGTCGCCACCGCCGACACCTTCGCCTTCGCCACCGCCGCCGTAACCGCCACCCCGCCGCCGCCGCAACCGCCGCCCCGCCGCCGCCGTCGCCACCACGCCGCCGTCGTCGTCATTTATTTAGTTATTTATTTATATATTTATTTATTTATTTATTCATACCGGTTGTCTATGGCAAAATTTTGGCTGCGAGCCTGCGAACTTTGTGAACCTTCACAAATTTTCCCAAGATATCTGATATGTGTAGTGGGTAGTAAAGATGTGCTAGAAATATGCCACGATTATGCTCCGGAATGTAATGCGTAAACACACACACGAACATTAGGCCTACTGGTTTATTATATAATCTTCTTTGTATATTATTATATAAAAATAAAACTTTTCTGAAAATTTCAAAAATAAAAAAAGTCAAAACCCGAAGTGAAGGTCGATTCCAGGGTTATTCCGTGACAATGTATTTTATGTTACAAATGTCGGTTAGATAAGAGTTAACATCTTCACTATTAACTGGAAGAGACATATTGCCCTTTATATTTAGCAGAGATAAGTATTGACATCTTCACTATCTGGTGTGACATCTGATTGGGTGGAGGGGCGAGCGCAGCGAGCAGCGCCACAGGCAAAAACACACACGGCGCAGCCGTGGTGGGCGAAGTCCAGTGCTATTAAAAAAATAGTGCCAGTCAACAACCTTCGCTCACTTCGCGAACCCTTTGCACAGTGAGTAGTTATAATATAAGACTAACCAATTAAACGGAGGCCAAATTTGACTAATTAATCCAGGTTAGTTACTAATGCATGGTCGTGTACTGTAATGGTTGAGACAATTAAGTAACAATTAAGTAAGTATAACAAACAATGTAGAGGTGATAATGTAGGCCTATAGGCCATGTATAGCAATCATCAGTATTGTTGATGATGAAAAGTGCGAACCAATTGTATAAATCTTGGTACTAGGTACTAATAAATAATATGTATGTAATTAGGCTATAATACTGCAAATATATTCACACATCCCACCACAAAGGCCTATGTAGGCCTACTGTACGTACATTTTAATTAATATATTTCATCACATTTTCCCTCATCTCACGTATTGCTACCGTTCTTATAATATATTTAATTAATAATTAAAATTATATATAACTTTGTTGGATTCGAATCTTGTATACCTTTCAGTTATGATAGATTGAATCAAGTTGGAACTGCATTATACATTGTATAATATACAACCAACTAATGATAGATTTAATCAAGTTGGAACTGCATTATACAACCAACTAACATTTTCCTTAGACTTTATTCCTCGTCCCTGTCGATAAGATTATGAAAACTTAAATGTTAATCAGCTGAATCATTATTATGGTGGAAAAAATGATAAGATATGATAATAATCAGACTACGGTACGATATTTGTGTCCCACTTATGGACCTTGGGACTGTAGTGGAGTCGGACTGAGTTAAGTAACATCATTCACAGACTTGCACTTTCCCAAGACACACACTGTGACTCGGGGGAAGTAATCAGGATATTTTAATAGTCTTTTTACTCTCACTTTACTTTCAGGCTCAGATAAATAAGTCTGTGTGTTTTTATCATGTCTCATCTATTTAAAACACTTGTTGGAGGTCAGGTGTTATGTAGGACATTAAGACAATCACCCAGGACACTCGCCAGGACAGTAAACACCTCAAACAAGTGAGTAGAATAATAATAATAACAATATCAATAGAGAAGATCGGTAATTATCACAAGTATGTTGCCGTTTTCTATTACGATGTTTCTACCTTCTATACCCACTAATTTATATAATTCTAAAACACATCTTGTATGCCATTTTCTTGGCAAATGCCCCATTTCCAAGTTATATTCAAATGGGTCATATTGAGAACAACCTGACCTAAGTTAGGCTGTAATGTATATATATATATATTATATATACTGTATATATTAATTTTTGTTATGGTAAATTATACATGATATGTGTTGAAATAGTTGTACTCCATTGACCTACTTAATTATGTATTATGTATTTTTTACTTTGAATGGTTTTCATGGCTGTAGATATGTGTGTATTGTAACTTAAGTTATATTATTATTGTAGAAGGGAATGGGTGTACATTAAATTTGGTATTTATTGAAAGAATTACCATTTTGCAGCAGTGTTGCCAGATCAGGCTGGGTCCCAGTATTTTTTCTAAGTATTGTAATTTATTGTACTTTATCACAATTATTTCCCGGTAGTCTACCCAGGTTAGGTCCCGGTAGTCTGCCCAGGTTAGGTTCTGGTAGTCTGATGCAGTCTTAGTTAGGTCAGGTCAGGCCAGGCTAGGCTAGGCTAATTTCAAAATGGAAATGGGGTATTTGCGGAGGAAATGCCATAGAAGAAAATAATCTTAGAATGTTCTAAATTAGTTGGTAATGAAGGTAGAAAAACCATATGCAATAATGGTAATTCTTTTAATATTTACCTTAAATTTTTGTCAAAATAATAGTAATAAAAAGGGTATTTTTTAATTGTTTTACAGTATTATTACAGAATAGCTGGGTTTTTGGCTTGGTTCGTGCAGTGTTACCACATCCGGCTAGGTAATTGGAATTTGCTCCAGTCACTTTATGATAGTTTACACTGGTAATATCCAGGTAGTTTGTCCAGGTTAGGTCCCGGTAGTCTGCTGTGGTCTAGGTTAGGTTTGGTCAAACTAATATTCAAATTATGTTTGTAAAACGGAGCATATCGAAAACGAGGCATCTCCGAGAAAATCACCGTAGATAAAAAATATGTTAGAATGGTCCAAAATAGTGGGTAATGATACTACAGTAAAATTAACATTATAGTAAACCCAGTTCTTCTGTAAATTTACCGATTTTACTGTCAGCGTTCTCTATTTTTTTTTTTTTTTTCTACTCTCATTGCCTACTATTTTGGTCCACTCTAAGACACTTTTCATCTATTTATGTAATTATATTTAAGGCAAATGTGATATTAAAAGTACACCACAAAATACTATAAGTTAGTGATGGGTAAGCTTAATCATAGAAAATGTTGGCAGACTTGATTTGTTTCCAACATTCTTTTTTATTGGATAGCCTAATCCATTGTTTTACCTTTTTATTTGTTTTAATAAACAGGCGAAAATGCATTTTGACTACCGGGTATGTATGATTTCCCACCCTACAGTTTGCTTGCCCCAGTTTTCCCTGGTCCAGATTAGTTGTGTGTAAGTCAGATCAGTTCAGGCTAGTTCTAAACATATAAATATTAATAATTTAATGTGTACTTGCTTTACCCCGCAATCCAGCCTGTGTGTGTGTGGGGGGGGGGTAATTGAATATGGTCAATCAAGACTCACCCTTATATTTCAACATATAAAATAGGGAAAGATGATTATCTAAAAAAAGTTGGGGGAAATTATTATGTTTTCCATTTCTGTCGCTCAACTTGAAAATTATTGATATAGGGCCTATTATAAGACTATTATTATGAGACGAGAAGTAATCTGACAATGGGTTTCGGAGCGTTTGAAAGGTGTGCACCAAGGCTCTTTAATGGATTACCATTAAATGTCCGGAGTAGTGAAAATTGTACCAGTGTTGCTACACGGATGATATGAGTATTACAAGTGATTATAGTGTTTAATAATATTGAAGGAGGCCCTGAGGAGCACCAGTTGCTGGTGGAGTGGGACATATAATATCCAACAAGTAACAAGTAACAAATTTTACATAAAAAATCGTCGTCCAATGAAAGCTTAAGTTACTGTACCATAATTCCTAAAACAATACCGTTATGTGTTGTAGAGCTAGACTGAATTCACTATGGTATGTTAATTAGGATACTTAAGAGGAATTAAGGCACTTCAAAGTACCAAAAGTGTAATGTTTCCCTTTAACTGCAACTCAATATTATGAATACCACCATATCTATTAGTGATTATTAAACCCGTTCACTATTCTTGATCTGGAATACTAAATAATAATAATTAGCAATTAATATAATAGATATAATATAATATACTAATGTAAACAATACTGATATACAGTAATATAATAATAAATGTGAAACAATGTAGTTTTTATGGCATTGAGTAGTCTGAACAGACTCGGGGAAGTACAACAGATATGACATCAAAATGATAAGTACAGGTAGTTTTAATTGAATGATACCTTATCATTTATATAACATGGTAAATTGTTAGGACTGGTTCTTGTTGGTGTTTGATTACTGAACTTTGTGCTGTATTCAAGAACATATAATAGTGTTTATGATGGTGTGGTACTTATACAATGATTCCATAGACACACTACAGAGCCATCGGACCGGTACCATGCGATTGTCAACACCATGGATATTCTTGCATACGGCCCTTTTTGTGAAACGTAGTCGAGGATATTTTCATCGGCACTTCACCAGTCCTATATAGCTTGTGAATGATTACAAGTATAAGTTTACTTTTTATAGATGCCACATTGTCTTGTATTATTTGGCTGGAAGAAGAATGTCAAAGATGGAATAGTACAGACTGGGCTAAACTATTCTTTATTATCAGGTTGATGGGTTCAAGGATATAGTACAGTACTTTGGAGTGTACATGTATAGTACTGTATAAACTTTGGATGATAATTATGTACAGTATGTTCATAAAACGGACGTGATTACAGTACAGTATGCTGAATCTAAACAGGTGATGGTTCACAGGTGACTCAGATCTGCCACCTATACATCAGTGTCCAGACAAGTGTGTTTATTAAATTAACTCAACATATCTTAAAGAGTTTCACCAAATTCAGGGAAGATATTTGAGTGTTGTATTGTACATAGGCTATGTATACCTGTACAGTATTCTTGGCGTATTGTTTCCTGATTATCAGAGGGGGTTACTGTACTTCTTTGTTGTTCAGTTATTGCATTTTTTGCTTTATATTTTCTTAATTGTTCTGCAGGCGTGATGGTGAGCCATCATCTGCCGAGGCATCAGAAGAGGTGGCATCATACCGTCCCAGCACCGCCCAGGCCCCCACTATGTTAGACATTGGTACCAGGACAATCTTCAATGAAGATCATGACATGTTCAGAACGTCTGCCAGGAAATTCTTCAATGAAGAGGTTCTTCCTTACCATTCACAGTACGTCTGGCACACTTTTGCTTACTTTTTCTTCTTCATATCAATATTCAGAAATTGACATACAGTCTTCAAGTATTGGTAGACCTCTAGTAATAGCATTATGATAGAAGTCCATCATATAACAGATGTTCAGATTTTTAAAGTCACTTTTTTTCTTTTTTTTTTTAAGCTAGATGAAAATTTCTAGGTAGTAAATTGAAGAGCTATTGATTCCTCCTAGAAATGCCAGGAAAGACAGATGCCTGCTGCGTTACTAATAACATATCTGTTTTGTGGCATAGTTTGAATTTAACAATTAGTACTCCACCTTGAAAACAAGAGAATATACCATTATTAAGAATGTTATGTTTTGCAGGTGGGAGAAGGACGGTAACATCTCTCGTGAGTGCTGGGAGAAGGCTGGAGAACAGGGCCTCCTGGGCACTGACACACCTGCTGACCATGGAGGTATCGGGGGAGACTTCATGGACGCCGCTATCGTTATGGAGGAACAGTAAGTCTGGTTTGCGTGATGAATTGGCATTTCTCTTAAGGGGAGATTCTTTTGTTGGTAAATTGGTAGGTCTCTGATTCCTCCAAGCTATGCCACAAAACATATCCCTTTTTAGTACCATTGAGGGTGTCTGTTTTCTGGTACAGTTGGGAAGAATCAATAACCTTCCAATTTACCAGCAAGAGAATCTCTCCATAATAAGGGGATGGTATACTTTTGGTAGATTCATTGGAGTGCCTTGATTCCTCCAAAGAATGTCAGGAAAACAAGAAGAGATTGACAAAAATAATGGTGTGTTGTTCCTTGACGTGCTGCCGTATGAATAGGTTATACAGTACATTATACAGTTGGCCCTCTATATAAGGTGATTAAAAATTTACCATTGTCTCAGTAAATAGCTTTGTCAGTATAGTAATAAATAACAGAAGCCTGGGAAAAATTTGGTGGTCTTCAATGAGGGACCGAGTATAAAATAGATACAAGTATTTATTCATAGTACAGTATATCGAGGGTCTACTGTAGTTCTAATGTTTCATCATGCTTATTTTTTCTTGAACTCTGATTTATTATCAACTATTGTGGTAACACTGAAGCCATTGAATTCTTTGATGGGGTACTTACCCAATTGACAGCAAAGTGGTAGGTAACTGATTCCTCTAAACTATACCAGGAGACAGATTCCATGTGTGTGTGAAAAGGAATTGGAGGCTACTGATTTTTCAACTGTGCCACTAAACAAACACTCAATTTTCGTTGTTTCTTGCCATTGTTTGAGGGACTTGGTAACCTTCAATTTTCTTTCTGTTTTGGAGTCCTTAAAACATAAAGAGTTACATACATCTTAGGTACAGTAATGTGTTTGCTTTAGTGCTAAATGATATTAGAATGCATGCTATAATAAATAATAATAATTTAAAGTGTAATTAGTACCTATATTCATCTTTATTCCAAGTGTGAAAGATGCGTTTTCATGTGACTCGGTAAGTGGGTCAACCTTGAGACCTTTACTACATTCACTCTCACTTCATTACTATTCCCCACATGGCATCTCCACACTGCACTCTGGCAAACTAAGTCTCATCCCTAAAATATGCATTATAGAAAGTCAGTTTAATTCCTAACATGTGTATATTGAACGTCAATCTTATCTGTAAAATGTGCAGCTATGCATATAATGTAAATATTCAGTTTCATCTATTTACAATACTCTTAAAATGGAAAATGAACAACTGGTCAATTCTAGAACACCACATTCATCCATCTTTTATGCTTACTTTACTCCCTAAGCAAGCTTAAGGAAGTAAGTCTCATCCCTAACATATGTATATACACAACTGGTGAACTCTGAAACATCACTATAACCCATCCTCTCCGCTTACTGTGACTTACGCTCCTTCAAACACAGTACTCAAGCTTTACACCCTAAGCTAGCACAAGATAGGAATTCCTAGCTTTATCCTCCCTTAAAATGTAGTCCTACAGTGGAGTAAAGTGGACTGCATATAATTCCTCTTCTGTCCTTGTACTGCACACTGCATATCGACACCTTCATTAACAAACTTCCTGTCATTTTTTCTACTCATATTATATCTTACCATTTTGGCAAAAATCAAGAAATCAATGAAAAATTACTCAGGCATTTTGTTTATGAGGGTGACGATATACTGTATTGTATACCCCAAACAAGGAGTTATTCGATGTGCTATATAATTTATATCTATTTGCAGGTCATACGTCAACTGCTCTGGGCCCGGGTTTGCTCTCCACTCACAGATTGTGATGCCGTACATCTCTCACTACGGCACTCAGGAGCAGATTGACAAGTTCCTCCCAGACATGACGGCAGGACTCAAGATCGGTGCCATCGCCATGACCGAACCAGGAGCAGGCAGGTGAGCACTGCATTACCCTTCCCTCTGTTACTCTGTTATGCTTCCTTCCCCCAAGAATCCATCCCAGTATTGTACTGTAATTTAGTCTCTAATCTTAACTTTATTTTATTATTTTATTTTTATTTTTATCTAATGCCACTGTCCTGTTCCACAACTCATGTCCACAAATAAAAATTGGTCTAATCTCTAGCTATGTTACCCAGTTAACCACTTATATATCGAGGGCCTAATCAAATTACCCATGATGTCTCCCTCACCAGCGACTTGCAAGGAGTACGAACCGCTGCTCGCAAGGATGGCGACGACTGGATTCTCAATGGATCTAAAACTTTCATCACCAACGGGTACATGAGCGACGTGGTCATTGTGGTGGCCGTCACTAACCCCGATGCCAAGACACGAGCTCACGGTATCTCCCTCTTTCTAGTCGAGGAAGGCATGCCGGGCTTCAGGAAGGGACGCAAGCTGGAGAAGATGGGAATGAAAGCACAGGTATTTTCTTCCTGCTCCTATGATAATATATCCCCTCTCTCCCTTTTACTCTATTTATGTTTTATTTAATTTTTGCTATAGTCATAGCTCATTTTTCATTTACAGTTAACTTTTCTTTGATGCTGTTTTTATGTTTTTACTGGACTTTTTCTTACAATAGAACCATAACCGCTTTTCCAAATTTAACCTGCATTTTAGTGTGGGATTTCAGGTTCATTGCTAAGGGGATTTTTTGCTTCCTGCTCTTGGGAAATTGATTGGTGGGGCCAACCCCATCACTTTAATTATAGAACATTTTCATAGAAATGTAAAGTTTCAATCAGTCAGACATAGGTAATCATAGGAAAGGTTTACAATGTTGAACTGTTGCAGGACACGGCTGAACTCTTCTTTGATGACGTCCGACTCCCACCATCTGCCCTCATTGGCAAAGAAAATCACGGTTTCTACTACCTGATGAATGAACTGCCTCAGGTGGGACTATTATTGTATTTATTTATCCACTTCATGTATGGTTGGTGACAGGAGTTCTTACCATAGGGTATATGGAAAGAGAGGTCATTATTCTTAAAGTGCTACAATGAATGGTCAATCAAGTGACTCTGTAATTACAACCCTAATAATAATAATGTATTGCATTTATGTAGTCTCACATTTTCTATATGTTGTAAACCTTCGAAAACAACAGGGTGTATACGATTTCTTGTGACCAATAGTACATAAACTCAACACTAACTACCTTTACTACAACACTCCGTAAATTACCATCCATGTTATTTTTTGCATTCAAATGGCTTCTTGCACCGAAATTATACGAAATAACTACAGTTGAGCATCGATTATCCGTGAGCCAATCAACTGAAATTTGCGCTTAACCGAACAATAAAAATAAATGTCTAATATTAATCAACCAACAAAAATTAAGGACCTAACCAGATTTTCAAATTTACCGTGCAACCATCATGGCCAATTAAATTCCCGCTCTGCTCCACATGGATCGGAGTGCAGCTGTTTAGAGTGCTCCCCTAATTTGCTAGTTACCGCCTTTGTATTGTATTGAAGCGTCATCCTCAACCCAGCCACCCACACCCAGCCCTCCCTCTGAATCTGATTCTAATGTGGATGATGTGATGATGATGAGTGATCATGTATAATTCGTAAGTAAGTAAGTAAGATAAAACACATTTTAAAAATAATGTACTGAACGTAACATTTAAGGATACAACAATATTAGCAGTGGTTAATATTTAAGTTTAACAGTTCAGTAAATCTAAGTCTATAATTTATATCAACAGAAGTTTATTTGCAGTAAGATACAGTACATTAGGCTATACAGTAGAAGCATAACAAGTCAATCGTACATACACATTACAATCGTGAGTTATTGTATATTGGTGGCTACATTTCATTAATCTTTACGTATGTCATATTATTACCGTGTGTGCAAGTCACTCTACATTAGCTATACACTATACTTCTATACTTATGTATGGCGTATGATGATAGAAAACTGGTGTTATTCAACTATCTGGGAAAATTGATTTTCCTGACTTTTAAAATCCTCTTGGATGCAGGATCTCTTGAATGCAGGATAATTGAGGCTCTACTGTGTTGAGAGGGAGCTGATAATATAATGGGCTTCTAAGAGGGAGTGAATGTGAGTGTTGCACATTTTTAAATGGATATTCATTTGTTATTTTTATTTCAATTTTCCATCCCTGGCTCTGAATTCCCCCCACTAACTGTACAAGGCAACTGTGCATGAAATAACACCCAGTTCTATTTTCAGGAGCGTCTGTTAATTGGCATTATGTCTTGTGCCAACACTGAATGGCAGTTTGAGGAGACAAGGAAGTATCTTTGCTCCAGGAAGGCATTTGGCAATACTCTCTCTAACCTTCAGGTGAGTTGTGTACTGTAGTGATAATAGTAGTAGTTGCCTGAACTCTCAATACTATACCATAAAACAGACTATTGATATTATCTCTGTTTATAGTATAGCTTTGCAACACCTACCTTTTTAACCCACCATAAGTCACTGTATGAAAGAATTTCATTGTTGCATCCTCTGTGCTGGAAGACTATTCCTGCATTAAATGATATGACACAATAATATTAAAATTATATAAATTCTTTGTAATTAATTTGATTATTATTTTCAGACCATCCAGCACAGACTGGCCGAGTTGAAAACCAATATTTGTGTTGGTCGAGCCTTCACAGACCAGTGTCTTGAGTTGCACACTGCTGGCAAGTTGGATGGCAGTATGGCATCAATGAACAAATACTGGTAAGCTGTATGACTGTACACATGAATTGTTTATATATGTTTAAATCATATATGTGTGAGCAAAATAATATAATTTTATAATTTCTAACATTTGTAATTTACCACAGGCCCACAAAATAACTTCATCTGTAAGGTAATTAATAATATAAGCCTGGGAGAACATTTAATGGTCTCCAATGAGGGACTCATTGTTATGTAGAGTGGTGAATACAGGTGTTGTTGATGTTCTCCCGGGGCAGAATGGCCTCCTGCCCCACAAACCCCTGGTACACTCTGGTCGCAGTGAAAAAACAAATTAATATAAAGGAGGGGCTGGCCCTATATGCCTGGGCTACCAAAAGCACATCCCAGGGAAATGGGACTAGAGCTTACTGGAACAGGGAGTCTGGGGGCCTCCGACTGCCAGAGAGATTGGGGAGAAGGTCTTTGATCCCACAGCCAGTGCTGTCCACATTACCACAAAAGCTACAAGTGGGGCCTCACCTTCCATGAGACCAGCCCTGAAGGGACCATAAGGGGGAGGGAGTTTACACTGCTGCATGCAAAGGGGAATGCATCCCCTGTGTGCTGGCAGTCCACACAGCAGTGAAAAACACACACAAAAAACTGTTCAGTACACCTCACTGATTTATTTTTAATCCATGTGGGCAGATCTCGTCAAATCCACTAGAAAGTGACCAGATTCTACAACAATCTTTGTTCTAGCCTTGTGGAGGATGACTACTATTCACAGAGAATAAAGTCAGCCCCCCTGGGCAGGGTGAATAAAGTTGACCCCTGCAGTTCACGGTACACCATTTGCTTGTACACATATTAGCAAATTGTGTTGGTGAAGCCATTTACAGGTGTTTTGCAGTAAAGAGTGACGTTGCACTGTAGAATAGACGGGAAATAATTCATGTACTGTATGTGAGTCCCAAGTAACGAAAATGAAAATGATAGGTAGTCTTCGTCTACCATATCCAGATTACATTATTTTTTCTGTACTGAGGGAGGTGAGGACTAGAAGCAAAAAGCTGGCTAATGTCCTGATCTGTGAAATGAAAGGGAGTGTGAGAGAGAAATCCTCAACCATGTCAAATTTTGGTTAAAATCCCAGAACATATTGTATCTGGAAGAGTGTAAGTGGTGAGATTGCTTCAGTGTTAATGGTCATATACATTTTCCAGGATGAGTGATATGCAGAACAAGATTGGGTACGAATGTGTGCAGCTCCACGGTGGTTGGGGTTACATGTGGGAATACCCCATCTGCAAGTCTTACGTTGACGCCAAAGTCCAGACCATCTACGGTGGCTCAAACGAGATCATGAAGGAACTCATCTCTCGCCAGATCATCAGCGACAAGAGGGTCTGAGGTGTGGCATGACTGGATGGAATCAGTGAGGGAAACTGTTTGAATAAGAGCCTTCATTGACAATATTCTACCGCTGCTAAGCATCTGACGCGAGGAAGGAGTAACAAAACTTGATAAACAAAGACTCGACCTCAAATTGTATTTTATAGCTGCAAAGGCCAATGACAACACTAAACCAGTCTTTATTTTTATCACCGTAGTTATTATGATACGAGGCCAATCGGTCAACAAGTACTGTCATATTTAATTGCACCGTAAACTTGTATATTTTGTAGCTTTTTAAAGTAGGTAAGATGTTGTCAGCAAGTTGCTTACTCTGATGAATTCCTCCAAGCTCCATATTAGTCACAGCTTGCCACAGAATAGGTAATTTGTTTTTATTCCAGTTTTGTTCATTACCTTGCAATAATGTACTTTCTCCCAAATTAAATTCATGCCTTTCTTTGTAGTGTATTGCAGTCCCAAAGCAATTTACTCCAAAAATTTACACAATTTGGTAGTTATAGTTACAGTTTGAAGGAATCCGTACCCCCTCCCCCGAGTATAGTGGTATTATTCACTAACCGTAAAAATTGTACAGTATCCTGTAAATATATGTTTAATGGGAGTTTATCTTGTTGTGAATTGGAGGGCTACATACTCCTCCAAACTGTGCCAGGGAACAGACAATCTTAATTAACGATACTCCTGTTAGATCAATGATACTCCTATTAGATCTGTTTTGTGGGATAGTTTAGAGGAATCGATAGCCCTCCCCCAAATTTGACCCAAAAGACAAAATCTATTAAGATGGTTTGGTAATAAAGACGACTGGACAACACATCACTGAACAGTGTCACTAGAGTACAGGTACAGGGTACAGTGTCTACAATTGAATATTATAGTTATAATAAAATTCTGTTACAGTGTTCATTTAGAAGGGAGAATCAGATTTGCCCACCGAACCAAGGGCTGTATGCAAGAACATCTGTGGTGTTGACGATGGCATGGTACTTGTTTGATAGCTATGTTGTTTGTACAAGAAGCTAACGTATCAGTACCACACCATGATATACACCTCGAATGTTTTTATTACATCACTGTTGTAATAGAATTTAATTTGTATATATTATTAAGAAGTAAGTCTGGGATTATGACATCTGTACCCTGAATATGGAGACCAAGGCATGTTCTGACGACTCCAGTAACCACAATAATAAGACTGGCGACAGTAAAATTAATATTCCTCAACTTTTATTTATAGACTAGACTTGGATGCCTAAGTCATTCCATTTATGATATATACATTGGAAGGGTGAGAAACTTTCATATCTATTCATTAAGTTTGATATTTAGTATTAGTTTAATACTATCACCCTAAAATTTTGGGGGTACCAATTAAAAATATTAACCATATTTTGAGAATATTCAGAGTTATAATTTTGAAGTTTAAATAAAGATCTTGTGGCCATGAGTGTTGACAGTCTAATTACATTATGAAAATATTTATTGGTTAGTACGTAATGAACCAGATTTATAACATTTCCTTCAGTGTATGCTTTTGCAGATCATTTGTCCTTTTGCAATACAGATTATAAAATTCCAAAACTTATAAATATTGTACAGTAGTTCTTCTTAAGTCAAATTAATTGTGGTATACTGCAATAGTAGTAATATATATAACCCATAATAAGAAATTTAATGTACTATATGTTTTAGAATTGTTTTAATAGAAATGTAATATTTGTAAATTTTTAAATACAGCATATGAATTATGAAAAGCTACTCGTCATATTCCTTTATTGACTACCTGGGAGGTTTGATAACTCTTGCCTAAGTAAAAGGTAATATCAAAACATTTAAAGAACATTATATTTAATCTACTAGAAAATATATCGGTAACATTTAGGGGTTTCCATCATTTGCTGGCCCATATTTTCTGCACTACTCGTGTATAGAGCAGTTTCAGTGCCTTGCTGGAATGCTAATGTAAATTTATCACTATATACTGTATATAGCAATAGGTTCGTAATAATTTCGTGTTACGGTAAGTTACATATATTACAATCATCACCTAGTTAAATGTTAATGAGATGTAAGCCTACTCTGGGTTAATATAAACTGCTTCGTCATGAATAGGCTGGTGCATATGTGGAGATACTATTGAATTTTTTTTCCCTTCGACGCTCTGAGTTGCGTCATTTAAACAGACAAAGAGGAGATTAGTAAACTTGATCATTTGTGCGTTTGTACTGTGCCCTTTTAGTCCTAAAGGGAATTCCCGAATACATTCAGTAGGATATTACTATAGAGTTTAGTGATATTACACAAATATAGCATACGTATTCAATAGTTTGGTTTTATAATTATATAGTGAAAAATTAAAACATTGCAGGACAGTACATGGGTAATGACGAAATAGCATTATCCTCACGTGATGAAGCAGGGCTGCAAACCCTTCCAAAGTCGTCTACTAAATTATTTATAAATATCCAGCATACATGCCGCATAATGAGATAAAGATGACATTTTTATACATTTACTGGATAGAATGGCCAAAAGCTCTGTTATACTCTATTATTGATACTGCAGGGTGTAGTCCTACGTACAATAGGCTAGTTATAACCATTCCTGTGGGGTACATCAGAACGGTTATACATCCATCGATAACCGTAGCATATGTTTGTAATAACATTTTTTCCCATTAAAATTACTGCTCTATCTTGTATACTTCAGAATCTGGTCACCACAGCGAAATAACTTGTCCGGTGATTATCTTACCTAATATCGGAAACGATGCCAGATATCGCTAGCTACTTGATGGCAACTCCACAGTACTCCTGTATCGGGTATATTTGGTTATATATCTCTTAATAATATTTTAATGCATTTCCTATGTAGTCAGACAGTCAATTACCATTATTACGCATAAGCATTTTGCAACTAGATCAACCTACTTCAGAACGCGCCAAATTTTGTATGTCAGAGCCAACTCATAGCTATTCCTTCCACGGTGCGTACTTTTGAAATAAAATACAATATTCTCTATGGTACCCATAAATTGCCGAATAATGTACTCAAATCGCAGTATTTCGCCATAATAGTATAAAAGGAAGTCAAATATATGTATTATACCTACGCACTACCTTGAACGTCACAGCATATTGTAATAAATCTGCAATGAATAGGGAGGTAAGGGATGGAAAGAAGAGCCATGCCGCCAATCAGACAATGCGGGAGCTCCTCTGCGCATGACGTCACACCCCGCGCATCTTACTCATATTAGAACCTATCGTTTGCTTCATGCAGCCGTAAGGTGTATACTTCTTCAATATTGCTTTAAAAAATACGATAATGTTACTAAATAAACATATTTGTATAACAAATTTGTTACGTCATGTGTAATATCCGTGGTATAATTAACTAAGGCATTAAAAAAAAACAGGTACTGGGGAAGATTCAGTAACTCGACTGGTGTGTTCAGAGTGGTTGTGGGTGAAACTACACTGCTGGAATTTTTACAGAAATATACACGATAACCGTGTAAATAGAAGGCACGGGGATACTTTCCACGTCGATACAGGTTGGTAACATCCCAGTGCTTAAGCCGGCCGCAGAAAAGACTTATCAAAGAGTGTAGTTATTGTGTAGTGATGGAGGTAAGTGTGGATGAGGGTTGTGAGGTGGGTTGACGATGGCGTCGTGTCACGTGGTGTGGCCTCGCCCGCCTTACCTTCTGCCTCCCGTCAGTGTGGCTCAAGACGCCGTCACGCTTCCACAGTCCTCCACACACTTCAACCTCACGCTATGTCTCACTGAATGTCGATTGCATGTTTATTTACCCGTGGAATGTTCCCCTTCAAAACTATAAAATTAATCTGGTAAATGCAATAAAGAGGATTATATATTATGTGTGTGTGTGATCGATGTTTGACGACACGAGAAAATAAAAAATGTGCAAAATTCTATCCCCTTGTGCATTGGAAATTTTGACATTGAAAGTTTGATCTATGTTTACCTAACAATGTTTAGTGAAGGGTACCTACCAGGTCTTGGTTGTATATAAAATCATGTGAACAAAATAAAAAATACTTTGCTCTTTTAACACATTGCGACGTACCGGTAACTTCACAAACGTCATGCGGATATAACCAACTTGTCATGAACACTGGAAAATTAATGTTTTGTATCGCCTTCATAGACTGCATTAATTTGGTAACGTTACTTGAAACTTAATACTACAAAAAATAAGGAGTGATCATGTTTGACATTGAAGTTCGTGAAAAATTTATGAGAATCCTTTGAGAATCTGTGACGGAAATTGAATAAGAAACAATAGTATTGACCAATGAAAATTATGTAACAAACTATTTTAGATCCAGTTATGACAACAGTTTATAAAAACTACCCAAGGATTGTTTCAATTCGTAGTGATGGTGGTAACAGTTAAATGTACTCTTGCTATTGCTGGGAAGTTATTATCACCATGTGGCAAGTTTTCCTGTTGGTTGGTAGCCTTGCTAATTAGCCTATCTCAAAACTGGCCCAAGTCGATGCACGTTGTTTCTGGATTGGTTAACGCCCTCTAATGCAAATGCAAGAACAATATTCATTCTCTAAATGCGCTTATAGGTTCGTGAATTATATTGGTTAATTAATGGTTGTGTATTGACTGATAGTTAAGTTAAACCATGGTTTTCGTGAATTTGTGTCTTCTATATATGTGCGAAGTCAATTATTTTTAGATTGGTCCCAGTATGCTTATAGCCAAATTGTTCTTAATGAGGCTTGCATCTATTTCTAATGAACTATACATACAAAGAAATAAAATGAAAAGCCATCCCGGTATATACATTATAACGTAACTTATGTGAAATTTTCTTGCGCAGTAAAGCAGACGATTTGTACCGATTGACCCTGTGGTTCCTTTCAATGTATCAACTGTCTTCTTTCCTTCTGTTTCCTTCGTGCTTGCTTTACCTACTCTCTATCTATCTCTTTGTTTCTTGTCCTATAAGGTCTATGGTGTCAGGAAGAGCACAGCATATAATATTCTTTCTAATTATTTCTTCATCTTAGTATTCTATTCTCTACCGTCCCCCTCCCCTCGTCCCCTCACCCCGTTCACGGAACGTTTCAGATCCACTGATATACGTACAGTCGGCATCAGGAATTCGTTAATTAAAGATACTACACATACTGTAGGACGTAGGCATTGTTCTGTGACTGATTCAGGCGTTACCCAAAATACTACTACTGTAGCAACATTTGGAGTTAGATAATAATTAATATACTAGTTACGAACCCTTGGAAGTCACAGTGGTGTATACGAATTCCTGAGGCCGACTGTACGTCTGTGTTATGGGGAAGCCGTTAGCAAACCGGTAACATTGGACTGGGGGAGTTCGTGTAGTCATCACCACAAGTCCTTTAAGTGTGTCGCCTCATCTCCGGTCTGTTGATAATCTCCGTTATCCAGAAACAGTGTCGTGAAGGAAGGAAGGATCGATCAAGATAAACGTGCCTCTTATTGTTGACTGTGATTATACCCAAGATTCATAATAATACACAGGATACTTTTTAATTTCTCTAAGATTCATTACACAAAGTTAGATCATCGATATGTTTGTGCTTTTCCAACGGTATAATAGGCTAATTTGCATCCTCTGCCTGGCAATAGCGACTCGCCGGGCTTTTGATGATGACTGTACATACCAAATTAACCAAGGTGTAATGTCATAGTAAAATCCACATCGTTAAATAGCTAGGTATAATATGAAGTAAGTACAGTGTGGTGTGGTGGTGGAGGGGAGAGGAGGGGGAGAGATTGCGTCATCTTTGTTGTAGCTTGGGGTCACGTGGTTTGGTGCCACCGCTGCTCCGGCCATCTGAAATTAAGATTTTATTAGGGTTTTGGTAACCTTTCCGACCTTAGTTTTTTTTTTCATCTTTTTCACTGTCCCGCCTATCCTCCTTTTTCCTTTATGCTCTCTCTCTTTTGTGGTACGGTACATGGTCTTACTGATCGAGCAGTATTCGTGTTCTCCTTTTCAGTGAAGATTAATTAAGAAGCAATTTTATATTTTTAATTTTTAATAGTCACATGTTAGTAGAAGGGCTGCATCCAAAACTGCCTGAATAGTGAGTGTCTACTTGTCCCAAAGGTGTTTGTGCAATTACATTTATAGATAAAGCAGTTTCGTACTGTAATATATAATTATGGAATTAGGCATAAAACTGGCATGATATACAATTTTTATGTTGTCATATGTTTGTTGGAGACTAATGGTATTGTTTGTGTTGTTTCAGTGATAATGCGCGGGATGTAAGGAGTGTTGTAGTGACGACAGTTTAACAGTGAGTGAAAGTGCAGTGTTTGTGTTCCCATCCTGGCCCTTCCGGCATGTTACGGTGGCCGCTGTGAGGGCGGCAGGTGTCAGGGGTGCCATGGGCGGCAGGTAGGGTCGCGGCGCGGGTGTGTTGCGGGAGTGGGCGTCCGTAATGGCCCCCGCCCTCACTGAGGCGTCCGACCCGCAGACGTTTCACGTGGCTGCCCACCACCACCACCACCACTCCTCAGGGCGGCCCGGCCAGGCTCCCCCCTCCCGCACCACTTCCCCACCCGCCGCCCACCTCCCACTCCAGTATGGTGGCTTGAAGGAGCCCCACGATTGTACCGACGCCCACCTGGCTGCCGCCCTTGCAAACGGCCTACGCCGACCCCCACACCTATTGCCGCCACCTTCGCCCACGGGCGCGGGTGGGTTGGCGTGCGAGCAGGAGGGCTGTGACCCTCTGCCACGCCCCCACCCCGCCCACACTACCATGGACCCTCAGCCGGGCCAACCGCCCCTCACTGAAGCTAACAGCAACCCCCAGGAGAGTGAGGTAACAGCCATGGGCCAGGACACGGCACCCGCCCCTACCCATGACACCACCATAATGGCCCCTCATAAGTCCCCTCGACCTCCAACCCAGGATGGGGATATTCTAGCACTTATTGGTCGGGACTTTGCTAACGTGAATGAAATCATCGACACCCTGACCCGATTGGCGGATGAAACCCCCGAGGCTTTGACGGCAGCCCTTACCATCCCAGGGGAAGCGCCGCCACAGGTGTCTGCCCCTCCTCTACCGCGGGAAGAAAGGGCACGGGTGTTAGTGGAGGAGCTGGGCCGCCGCCAGTGGCTGCTGGAGAGACGACAAGCCAGGCTACAGCGGCGCCTGCGTCGAGTAACGGCTCGAGGTCTGAGCGCCACAGTGTCGGGCCAGCTGCGTGACCTACTGGGCCACGCCCAGGTCTGCCTCGCACTCCAACGGGAAGAGGCCGCCGCAGCAGCAGCCGGAGTCCCTCCCACCACCACCACCACCACCACCACCACCACCACCACAAGTACTGTGCCCCCAGCAGGTTCTTCTGTGGACCCTTTAAGTGATGACAGGCCCACAATATCCACGCCCCCGGAGGTGGGTGTTGACGTCCTACAAGCGGACGCCATGCGAACCATGTCGACGTCTGCCCTAGTAAACCTGGTGCGGCGTGTGGAGGCGTCCCAGGGGCTGGCTCGCTTAGCTGCTTCTTCCACTGGCACGCCAAGCACCACCGCCACACAGCCACAGGAACCTGCAGCTGCCCTCCCCGACCACACTCGTGCTGAGGTGGCTGCTGTGGTGAGCGAGATGCAGGCCGCCGCCCACGCCCACACCCACCATGACTCCGACGCCACTGAGACTTCCTCTGGAGGAGAGTCGTGCGACGAAATGGAGGGCTTCACCAACACACACACCAACTTCTGTCCTGTGTGAGTACCCTTATTACTCCTCGTTATTATTATTAACACTAGTATTAGCAACATGTCATGATCATGATGGATGTCAGAAAAGTAGGAGGTTTTAGTATGATATTAATCCCACTGTAGTTAAACCATGGAGATATTCGTGGTGCATTTTAAGTGTTTTTATAACAGGAAATCTAACCTAGAGGCAAAACATAAGAATATATCAATGATTATATACCGTACACTTTGAACCACTTAGTGTTATTCGTATCCAACACACGTGTGGCACATTTCCACACAGGACACGGAGAGTATTAATGACAATTAAAAATAATCTACAAGAAGGTCAAGGAAACACACACACACACACACACACAAAACGTTTTGTGTGTCCATTTCAAGACAGTCCTAGTCCTATACAGGAGAACGTGTATCGATGTTGTCTGCCTTTCAGCTCATTCATTAATGTAAGGAAACCGTATTATGGATATTTTTACTCATTACAACATGTGGATTAAGTTACCAGGAAGGAGTATGTGTGTGCGTGTGTTCTCATAATTTGCCATCAAAATACCAGAGAGGCGACACTACTTTAGACCACGGTGCAAGAAAGGGAAATGGCAGTGACTTGACATGTTGTAATTGCCCAAGCTGTAGTTGCGGTATGTCACAAACCCATGTTTACGTGAAATCAGCAAGGTTTGTTCCATATCGCTTGTAAAATTTATGTTCTCAAGTGGTGTATGGCAATTTTACATGTAGCGGTAAGTTGGAACAAATGGTCGTCTCTTGACTGTACTTTACTCTCTGGGACTAAAGTTATACATATCCGTTACCACCAGAGGTCAATGTAATCGCTTGGCTGGGGTGCAGTATGTGTTTAGTTTTCATAATCCTTACACGACAGATAAATTCCATTAATAACAGCTATGTGGTTAAGCTACAGTCTTACTGTGACGTTTGGTGGTGACTGGCACTTATTTTAGTCTCGAGAGGGGAGGGTCTATCACTGTGGCACTTATTTCATTCGTTTTCCTTCGATCCTGAGCTGAATTTGCCTCGCATAAAATTTTCGTTGTCCTGAACACCTCTTACAACGGGTTGGAGGACGTAGGAAGCCTTAGACTGGCCTCAGGACTTGGGAATATATCTACTTCGAGTGTACACAGGCTACATGATGATTGGGAAAGAAGATTGTGTGTACCGGTCCATACAAACGTTACCTGGACAAGGTTAAAGACAGATAGAGATTTAAACAGATGATGAAGGGTCCTGGAGTAGGGAAGGTAGGGAGGGTGGGTCCTTTAAAACCCGGGAACCTTTGCTGCCTCAAGGTCAGATGATAAGGGCTGCCAACCCTGCCGAGTTAACACACAGACGTTTGCGCGCCACCAGCATTCACTTCTTGTCTGTCTGTCTGCCTGTCTCTGCGGAGTTTGTGATATCGAGTGAAGTGACTTGTAGGCCTATACTCCCATTTATTTCAATGTACCGGCTTCCCTATTATTTTTAACTCTTGTGTTATCGGTACCGTACGGTACAGTAAATGTAAACCAAACCAAGACGAACTGAACCCAAATTTTACACGACCAGGTATTTATCTGTAACACTGCAATGTACTGTACAGTAACCTAAACGAAACATGTTTCTAAGGCCATAATACTATTTAAATTACAAAAACTCCTATTGCCTTCAGAGAAAAAAACCTCACTATAGTTTCCCCTTGGGGAGATCTTAGGCAATACTAAATTTGCTAAGGGTTTGTGTGACTCATCGGACCCGAGCCACTTTATTATTTTTTCCTACTTGCATTCCCTTTATCTGTCTCCTCAGTATTAACAATTGTCTTTATTCTACGTTGCATCATCATTTTGTAGTCTCCTCCCTCTAAGACTCTAAGTACTGTATTGAGTAATGTGAGATACCGGTTTTATTGTTTTGCTGAGCTTACAAGACGAGGAAGGTAATTAAGCCTATATGCATTTGTAAAGTAGGGATTTTGTAGTTATATCAGTCTTAGCTAACCGCTAACCTAGATTATATAATTAATATAAAAAAAACTAAATAAAGTCAGTAGGCCCACATTCCTTTCACACTGAATTGAGTATGTAAATCAAACTAAATTCCCTTGACTCAACCGGTCAGCCCACTCCAGTAACAACCAACCATGCACCAAGTCTAGGCGTCTTGAGGGTTGGTAGCCCTGACACGAGGTGATGGTGATGGTTGAGGTGGTAGTGGTAGTGACATAACACTGCTATTAACGTCACTGCAGTCAGTCTGTCAAACTGCAACCATTTGTATATATTCTGATACGACACAACAACAATGCAGTTATCAATAATTTGTAGTAATTTTTATATAAGTATGACCTTAGATACACATTCCACATACATTCCAGTGTTTGTAAGTTATAGATTAGTATGTAACTGTATATTTTATTAATGTAAATAGTTTTTATTCCATTACATTTGTCGAAGAAGCCAAACAATTAATGAAAGAGCCTGTACATACATTTTCGCTAGGTAAAAGTAGCCATTCACTCTTCTGATAGAACACCCAACACTACAGCGAACTTTAATTACGTCTATTATACGCTATTTTGATACATGACTGTCTTTACTAGCTAACAGCTTCACTTACAGTATAGGGCCTACCTACCATGCATAACTACAATATAAAGGTATGTATAATTTATCCAGCTACAACTACGGTTCAGACACAATGTACAGTTGGACACAAGAATTCGCGGTACAACCGAGGTGGAAAGTGCTAAGTTTCTCCCATTATGAAATTCCTTAACGACCAATAAGATATAATAGGGGCAGAAACTATGATGTGAGATGGCGACGATAAGCATATAGCCTACCAGACAACTGGTTACCTAAGAGGGACAAACATCTTCCTCCTGGGTTGTACAGTCATGGTCAATAGTCCTGCAACCTGGTGAATAAAAGCGAGCCATTTGATTGAATCTTATAAACCAATATTGCAGAGACCAACTGTTTTTTAACTATCTCGAATAAACTGGATACAATTTTGGACATCCCGTTCTGTAGTTCATTAATTTTCTTTGTAAAGACATTACTTAAGAACATCTTTTGTCTTCAGTTTTCACCTTCCACAACTTAGAAAAAGTAATAATATATGATGATTTTTAGTTACATTATTCCCTGTTTCCTAGTAGGCCGATAAACAATGAAGAGAGACACCCACATACACACACGCTGACAAAATATTCATTCCAATGGTAACGATCGGCACTTGTTTCCTGACTGGACACGGGTTTGGTAATGGAATAAACATTAAGCCTGGACCAAGAGTGGGTGTTGTTGCTCCACTGACCTTGACCCCTGTGTGTGCAAAATAGTAGTAGGCTATCTAGTAAAACGTTGTCCACTCGGTTTAAAAGACACTCGGGCTACATTCACGTAACTATTTTTTTTCTTATCTTTATTTTTAACTTGGTGAAAATGGTACGTACCTACTTCCTCATTTTTATTTCTTAGCTGTTTTTCGGCAAATGTAATGCAATCCAAGACAACACACGTACCGGTAACTATGCTTTTCGATTTCTCGGCATTTGCGGTTTACGTAAATCAGGCCAAGACAACCAACATAAAAAATGTACACAAGTAGGCATTTATCTGAAACTTATCAACACGGGAATGCGTGGTACCAGTACGATATACATACCGGTATATATATATATCCAAGGTCTTTAGACCTTGTATATATCTACAGAAGTGAATGAATGCATTTTCGTCAAATTAAAAGAAACTTACCATGGAATTTCATCAGTTTTGTCACCTCGAATGTCAAAATGTGCAGTGTAATGGCAGCATCAGTACCCTCTACCCTCAACCTATATCGTATTTCTTGCCGGGATAGATAGTAGCATTGGTAAATTTGGAGCAACCTATTCCAAACAACGGGTCACCATTATTATTTTGTTAATCTGGTTTCGTGGCATACTTTAAGAGAAGTAAAGGCGCTCTATGTAGGTACCGTACCAAAAGTGTATTATAGGCTACTCCGTGAGTCCCTGGCAAGGCGTAACGCATGAAAAACTCATTTTATACTTACTGTATAGTCGTGGTCTAAAGTTCTGTACATGCTTCTCTAGTTGCCATACGATGGTGAACTTTGAGAATACTCACGCGTATGAGACGTGATGGTTCCTTCTGATGCTATTTATAATTTTTTACAGTCAAACAAGAAGAAAAAAGTCTCGTCTCAGATTACTGGAAATGAACAGTATTATAAATACCTCGCTTACCTTCAAATAGCTAATCAATAAAAAAAATCCAATTTATTCTTGCGTTATTGTGCTACGAAATGATATTTTATTGTACACAGCACTTACGAATAAGCTAATTGTATTACTACAGGTCCAGAGCTCAATTGGACTAGAAACTGAATGATATCGGCTAGACCACTTGCAAAAGAAAGAAGTGAAGAATATTTGAAGGACAGCCAGCCAGGGATACCAACCTCTCATATTGATCTCAGAGTAATACAAGGCCTACTTCACCAGATGAAGTGTAACACACGAGATTGTATTATGTATATTTTTGTCTTATCGATTTATCATCAGTTCCCATTTACCGTATCAAACCCAACTTCATAGCCCTTTGCGATAGCCTTCCCTCTAAATGTTGGGGCTTATGCTAAAAGTAGATAAAGAACTTGGACACACACATAATATACACGAGAGTCTAAACCACAGTACCGGTAGTCCAAGTTGCCGTCAACCTTTACAAAAGAGTGTCATTTACCAGACTTCACTACAGACGGTACTAGGGAAGGGATTTGCATTACTCGTACGGTACAGTTACGAAATGGATGGATTTGTTGGTTTTCTTATCTTATTATTTCTTTAGACCATGTGAAGTTACATTCACTCGTGTTTTTGACGTTGAAATATCCCTCAATGATGTGTTGTAATTTTTTCTTGTACTTTTATTATTATTTTTGTTTCGCTCAATAGTTGCCTGTTTATTGTTATATACTGTAATTCTCTTTCAAATGTTCACTTGATTTTTCTATTCCCTACCGTAATCTCTCTCTCTCTCTCAGCGTTGGGTGGATGAGTGTGTTGAGGTAGATTTGAGTGGTGGTCAACGTACCCTATTCCTCTACTATATAGTGTTGCTGGGATGAGGAGTCAATTAAGCTGAGAGAGAATATCTAAAGAAGATTAAATGGGTTAACTGTGTATGAGTGTACGCGCGTATGAATTCTGTATATTTACGTCTGTGTGTGTAACGTAACGTATAATATATGAGTGTACATATTATGTGTGTGTGAGAGAATATGGGACTATGGGTTGGCAACACTGGGGCCATGAGAAGCAGGTGGTGGTGGTGGTGGTGTTGGTGGCTGCAGCGGAACAAGTGACTGGTTAAGAGGGCATCACACTGCAAAATTTCCTCCCATCCCACGCTGCTCGGCTGTTTGTATGCATGTTTCTCTGGAGTACGAGTGAGTTATAGTAGGTCCCGCAACTTTTTGTGGAGAGTGACACCATTACAACCTAGAGAGAGAGAGAGAGAGAGAGTTACAGAAATACAGACCAGAGAGATGGGGGGGGGTTCTAACGGAGCATAACTTATACTTGTTCTTGGTATTTGAAACTTCATAACATTCTTAATTAACCTATGTAATATTATGAAAATATATATTGTCTTATTTTATATTTGAGAACCTTTGTTACTTGGGAAATGACATGTTTGTTCACCATTATGCAATAGTCTCTCTCTCTCTCTCTCAGTTCGTAGCCCCATCCTTTTCCGGTCATACGGTAGCGGTGGTAGTTTCCGTTCAGGGCAGCAATGACTTTTGATGGGTAAAATTTTAGAACGAATAATGCCTCAGACCTACGTCACAAAACAAGGTTTTCTTTTTCGAGATGCAAAATATAACTGTTGATCGCTGTCATATAATTTCCATAAGATAGGCTAATAACTAGTCAATAGCTCTTTCATTTACAAGATGCAGGACTTTGGCTATGTGTGATATTTGCAGTATGTAGCCCAAGTATTTTGGACAACTATTAATCATAATATTTGTAGCGGAACAACAGTAATTAAATTTGGTCACGTTCAGTGGTCCTGCACTCACGACACCTAGGAATAACAATAATATAAAAATGTACAGAACTATAATTGTTCGTCAGAACAAATAAAATTTACTCAAAAAGCTCATTTTCATTCACTTATTGGAGGACTCTTGATTTTGACTGTACATGTCACTGTCGATCATTATTGTATGCAAACTGTTTGAATGACGTGTACGTGTAATTGTGTGTGTATGAGTGTAATTTTTTGTGATTTTGCGTGTACGTATGATTGTGTATGAATGTATATGTAGTGGGTTGATACTGTGTTTTATCAGGGGTGTGTATGAATGATTGGCACTATCCCCTTTAGGCCGCATCTGCATGGTCGCTCCCTAGAACCTGTCTTAATTGAAAAGGTTTTGTTTACATTATTTTTTACACTATTGAATAGAAAAATTGGACAATTATATTTAAGGACTTGCAAACCAATTCATCGTTTTAAGGGGGAAGTACAGTGTTGGTAAATCTGGAGCAAAGGATTACCGGTATTTCAAACTATTCCATAGAACAGGCCAACACTATTTTTGTTGATCTGGTCCTGGTTCTTGGCATACTTTGGTGGAATCAAGGCGATCTAATGTACCAATAATGTATATTTGATATTATCTCTCTCTCTCTCTCTGATAGGTAGCAAAGTACTGGGTGTAGGCTAATCAATTGAACGTAATATATGATGTATTACATTTTACTTATGCTCAGGGATATTGATAATGACTCGTGGTTTCTTTTGGTAGACTTAAGCAAGGTATGAATTACTTTATAAAAACTACCTTGTCATCGTTTCTCTCTCTCTCTCTCCTGGACTGGAAAAAAAAAGTTTGACAAACGTAAATAGGCTACCTGTACTTCATTCTCGAAAATATTTTTTGTAAGTCACAATTTTTACACTTTATTCGGTGTAGGTATTTTGTAGTGTTTATTTTCTTTGTAAGATTGGTGAAGGCTACTGTCTCCGACAAATTTAACATGAAACCAATACCCCATTAATAACGATGACGTAGCCTAGTTTGTTCCCTGCCATAGTTTGGAGGAATTAGTAGTCAATGCTTAACCAGAGGCCTGTTGATTCCTCCGACCTATTCCAAGCAATAGGACACCATTGTTTTTGTTAATATGGTCCTGTTTCCTGGCATACTTTTGAAAAATCAGTCGCCCTTTATTCAACAAAAGGTTTTCCCCATAAACCACTTTCATCAACTCTCCGGCCTTCCATGCTTCACTTCTGTGCGTGACGACTGTGTGTGTGTGTGTGTGTGTGTGCGTGCCGGCTTCAAATGTTGCTCTGCGTGACGAGGAAGACCGTCTTGTGTGAGTGGTATAAGGTGTTTATGATGGTGTGGTGTATGCTGGTGTAATGTGTGTGTGCCGGCTTCGAGTGCTGCTCAGTTCACCAACCATCCCTCGTTCCCTGGCTCAGACCGCGTGGGTACAACAGTACATACAGAAGACTCATTGGGCATTACACTGACACTATTCCTTCATCTTTCATCTTCTGGTCAATCCTTCCACCATTATCCTGTTCTTATTCTGAAATTTGTAAGATGCCTTTTGCTAATAAGGGATTAATATACTGTAGTGTTTGTATATCTGAGACAACTGATTCTTCCAAACTACCGTGTATATATATATATTTATATATATATTTCATGCAATAAGTCACCGCTATGTTTTGTGATATCTTTTGTGGTGACAGTGGAGGAATTAGCCCTTCGAAATTACCGCCAAGAGAGTACAGAGATGGAAGTTCGGTACAGGGGGTATAATTATAAATGATGGAATTGGGTACTTCAGTGTTAATGGGGCTATGACACTTGGTACATTAGAACACTTTGATTCCTCCAAAATATGACCGGGAAAATGGCCTGATTAACAAATATAGTGGTGGCCTGATGCTATTCCATTAACTTAATTTTTTTTTGATGATTTAGGTCTGTGATTCCTCCATACTATATTATACCAAGAAGCAAACACCCTCATTTTAACTCTGAGGCCTTATGTTTCCCGGCATAGCCTAGCCTAGCTTGAAGAAATAAGTAACCCTCCAATTTTCTCCCCTGAAAGCCTTCAATACCTCCCTGCCTCTCTCTCTTTCTATCTCTCTCTGGTACAGTTTTGCCGGTACTGGTTTGAGTGCTATAGCCTTGTTGGGTTTAGTATCATATCCGGTATGTTATCGTTAATTCATGGATACAGAGTTTGGAGTGTAAGTTACATCATACAAACTGCTAAGAACATTTTCTTTCGTATATTTACATTATTATTTATATATTATAATAAAGATCCCTACCCGTCTCTGCCCAACAAAGTACATTATATTTTCAAGTACAGGTCGTTCTTGGCAATGAAAGTCAACCAACGTGTTGGGGAGGTAACACGTGGCACCACCGCACTGGGTTCAGGGGGGTAGATGTGGCACAGCAGCAACAGCAGCCAGCGTTTCCCGCCAATCGATGAACTACTCGGTTCTCTTGGTCGCTTTTCAAAATGCTTCGTCCTCCCTAATCTGGTTTCTGGTAGATGAACGAATACTTTGGTTTGTGGATATTGCCTGCATGTGAAGTTTTGTGATTGGCGGGATAGATTGGCACTTGTGTTAATGGCAGTATAATATTATTTCTCATGTTCGTTGAGTCATTGACACCGCCGTGGGTGCGTACTGGCGGGAAATATCTCCAGAGTCATGGCAACGGTGCCGGAGGAGCGAGTTGTCAGACTATTAATATTTACTACCTTAAATAATATTGAGTGCATAAATAGTTAACTTCACTCGAGTTGGACAGATGGTTAGTTTAGTTGGCTCCATGATGTCACTTCCTCGTATACATTCAGGTACTTGGAAAAAAAAAAACATGAGAGCGAATGAGTTGGAGACGAGTATACAGTATGTAGTGAAGGAGGAAGCATAGATGTGTGTGTGTGTGTTTGTCTCGTTCTCTTATAGCCGGTGTCTGTCTCCCTAGCTACACCGAGCCTAACATATGGTTGGTAAGAGATGAGAGTCTAGTCCATACCATAGCAAGTTACACCACAAACAGCCCTGGAATCGAACCTGCTATTGCTTTTCTACAGTATGGGTCGATTCCCGTGTGAAGAAGCTTATTTATTATTTATTACATAACATTGTGTGTTAGTGGTGTGTGTATTTAAAAGGTATGTTAGTGGTGTGTGTAATTAAAAAGTGTGCTAGTGTGTGGGTGTGTCAGAGATGTGCTTATTTACGTTCATTTAAAGGGGTGTGTCAGTATTAGGCTATAGCTACTTTTACTGTGTGTGTGTGTGTTATCCCGTTTATATTTAAAGCCTTCGTGTAATAGGATGTGAAATGACGGTGTTTTTTTCTTGTATGTGTGTCTTAAAATATACCAATAATTTCCGAGTCTCCATACAGTACAATCTTGCTCCTTATCATAGTCTTATCTTGCTTTGCTCAGTCCTACCCTCCCTTCCCTTCTCTACCCAAAGTTACGTTGTCATGTCCTGTCTCCTCCCATTCCCGTCCTCATTTCACTTGACCTATCATTAGTCATATTCTTTGTTACTTTTACTTGACTCTAACATATAACTTTGCTGTGCCCTTCCTTTCCTTACCCTGTGTTATTCTACTCTATCCTGACCTATACCCATGTTATCCCCTCCCCAATTTTATCCTACTCTTCCTTCCCTTTCCCAGCCATACCCTTTCCTGCCTCACTCTACCGTACCCTACCCTTTGCTTCTATTCCCTTCCCTTACTTTCCAAACCAAATAACCTTTCCCTTCTTACCATACCCTACCTTTCGCTTCCACACACCCTTTCCTTCCCTTCCCTTCCTTTCTCTTTTTACCTTTTCCCTTCCTTTCTCTTTTTCCCTTTTCCCTTCCTTTCCATATCGGTACTCTTTCATACTTTTCCCTCCCTTCCCCTCTCCCTTTCTCTTTCCTTCCCCATCGTTTCTCTTCCATACTTATCCCATGCTTTCCCTTCCCAGTGCCATCATGTCCGAGTGTGATGCGTAGTGTGGACATTTCCAAGGTTAGGTTAGGTCGGGCTAAGCGCTCTAAAACATCACCTTTAAACCCTCTTCTGGTATACACCGTAGGAGTCGTGACGAAGGTGACCCACGTCTTCTAGGGATAACAAGAGAGAGTGAGTGAGTGAGTGAGTTAGTACGGACATAAGTAGGTGAGGATGATACTAAGCGTGTGTGTGTGTGTGTGTGTGTGCTCGCTTTCTCTGAGGCTTCACAGTCCACTTTCACTCGCTCTTCTTACACACATACACACACACGAGGGAGGCTGTGTGTGAAGATAAACTAATATTAGGGTTACGGCAAGGAAACGAACGCTGTAGACTGAGAGAGAGAGAGAGAAGTATCGCATGTGTGTGTTATGGAGAGGGTGGTACCGTGTGTGTGGCAGAGAGAGAGAATATCTAGCTGTGAGATGAAGTGAAAATGAGAGATGGTGAAGAGCGGAAGTCCCTTCAGAGTACAGGCTATCCAACTCTCTCTCTCTCTCTCTCTCTCTCTCTCTCTCTCTCTCTCTCTCTCTCTCAAGTACTGGTGGGGTGTTTGTGTTGGGGTCGAGTAGTTAGTCAGCCACAATATGGGTTAAAGGTGAAGGCTTCCCATTCCCACAAAGTAGTACGGGAAACTGGACAACCTTTGTAGTATTATAACAGGGATCTGTTTCATAGCTTAGTTTGAGGAATCGGTAGCCCTTCATCACAAACGATAAATAGTAATGCATTAACTCGTTTATTGTAAGAGAGAGAGAGAGAGAGAGGAAGTGGAAGTGAATGAGAGGAAGAGTGGCTGGCAGAGTGAGGGAGAGGAAGAGGAAGGAAAGGGAGGGTGGGTGGGAGAGGAAAAGGGAGGTACCGTGGTGCGTGAGAGAGAGAGAGAGAGAGGAGGGATTCTCTTACTATTATAATATAAATAATGCACAGTGATGAATGAATGAGCGAAGTGAAAGAGAAAACGAGGGGGAAAGGAAAGCGAGTGAAGTTAGCAGAAAATAAACTCCATTATTTTAACGGGTCGAAAATGTATCTTCTCTCTTATTTAAATCTCTATAAATATAATGCAATCCAAGACAATATTTCACCATATAATAATATACACAACAACACTAATGGATACTCTACTTATCATTCAACACATACACACTGGAATGTTAGGTATGTACAGTACTGTACGTCAAATGTGTATCTGAGGTCTTGTAATTATTTTTTTCTTAGAAGGGAGTTGGTGCATTATCTAAGGGTTAAAAGGAATGTACGAAAGGGGAAAAAATAGTGAGTGAGGAAGAGGAGATGAGTAAAGGAAATGGGAATGATCTGGTAATAATGTGTGTGTATGAGTTTCCCCGTGTGTGTATGAGAGATTCTAGTGTGTGTGTGTGTGTGTGTGTGTATGTGTGTACGAGATTCTCCCTGTGTGTGTGTGTGTGTACGAGATTCTCCCTGTGTGTGTGTGTGTTTGTGTTAACTTAGAGGTCACGGTCAGACATATTCAGTGACCAGTTAACCAGTTTTTGTGTCCACACCTTCCCTCCGTCTTTCCTCTGTGTTTGTGTGTGTGTGTGTGATTCTCATAATATGTGTATGTGTTAGTGATCTGCCCAGAAGTGTGTGTGTGTAAGTTTCTTCCTGTGTGTGTGTGTCGGGACTACGCGGTACAGTATATTGATCCTCAGTTGGTTTTGTGGAAGACAGCTGTAGGGGAGGATAGCCTAGTGGGGATATTGTGGGGGGAGGGACATACTGTACAATCCATCTCTCACTCACACTGAACAACCATCCGTCTATATATGTGTGTGTGTGTGTGTGTGAGAGAGAGAGAGAGAGAGAGAGAGAGAGAGAGAGAGAGAGAGAGAGAGAGAGAGAGAGAGAGAGATTAATGAGACTAATGTCAAAGTTTCTATATTTTCTGAAACAATGTGTACAATATGTAATAATAAATTGTAATTAATCATACTGTTTGTTAACAAGTCTTTATTCTCGTATTTATTCATCTGTATAGGCTACGAGCATCATATAAATTGTTTTGTATTGCACGAATGTCTCTATGTCCTGTGAGTGATTGTGTTTTCGTGTGTGTGCGTACGTGCGTGTGTATATATGTATTGCATATGTGTGTGTGCACATTGTGTGTGGGTGTGTACGCGTGTATGTATGTATGTGTTTACGTGTGTGAGTGTATATTTGTGTTTTGTTTTGTGTTTACGTGTGTGCATGTATATTTGTGTTTTGTTTGTGTGTTTACATGTGTGCGCCTGCGTGTATGCAATGAGGTTAGCTCAGGTCAACTTGAGGGAGCCGACCTACATTATGTGTCCTGTATGGTCTGACCTCCTGTCCTGGTTTGTAAAGAGGAAGGGAAAGAAGAGGAGGAGGAGAATGGGCTGGGAAGGAAGGAAGAGGAGAAGAAAAGAAAAGAGGACTCAAGGAGAAGAGAGAGAAAGAGGAGGAGGAGGAGGTGGTGGTGGTGGTGGTGGTGGTGGTGGTGGTGGTGGAGGGGCTGGGAGGAAGAAGGGAAAGGAAGGGAGTGGAGGAAAGAGGAAACTTAATACCATACATCAATATTATACTCTATCATTATCCTAGTTCCATATTCACCTAGTTTACCTGCCCTGTTAACCCCATTTTCTTCTCCCTTTACCCTATCTATCTAATAACAAATGAAGGAGGAGGAAGGAAAGGAAAAGAGGAGAGGAGGAAACTTAACATCATACATTAATATTATACTCTATCATTATCTTTTTTGTTTCATGTTCACCCCACTCTACCTGCCCTGCTAACACTATTTCCTTTTCCCAAAACCCAGAATATGTAAAAACAATTGGAGGAAGAGGAGAGGAAGGGAAAAGAGAGTGAGAGGAGAGGTTGGGAATGGGGTAGAACTCGAGAGAGGAAGATGGAGGGAAGGAGGAAGAGAGGGAAAGGAAAGGAAGGGAATTGAGATGGAGAGAA